>JAODLI010009726.1:0-26224 GCA_027575585.1 Percopsis omiscomaycus | reverse complement strand
ATATATATTCCAATCTTCTTAACCCCCCGTTACTGAGAAACCATGACACAATGCTTTGGGAAACGTGTGTGCAGTGTGTATGCAGTCATTTCCACGATCCTATTTCTGTCTGCCTCTACAGACCAAGGATTGTAATAGATTCTTTCTGGCGCAGAGTAAAATAACAGCATTTTGTCATCCTTGACATGCATAATAGCAGCATGGAATAGGTTTTTTACTGTGCACATACTATACAGAATTATTAAAGACATTTTGGATTTGCCGATAGACATAAGTGTTTCTGTACTGGATAGTAAAGTGGCGAAATAACATACTGGCATTCAGGATGTGATGCAGTTTATCTATCTGAAGGAGAGTTACTAGGATAACAGATACTGATGATAAAACCATGCTTCAAGGGATTACTATAACAACAGTGAAAAGGTGGAAAAAACCCAGAGTGCATTTACATCTCATTACCAGAAATGGCCGCCAATTGGCCAAGTTATCCAATGCAGCTTTAACAAATCTTTTGAAATGTAATTCTTAAATCTTTTGTCTTCTTTGCAGAGCAAAGACATTGGTGTGCAGATGCATGAAGAGTTGGTGAAAGTCACAAACGAGCTCTACACTGTAAGTTAAGCAAATTTGTTTCCACTTATGAGCCTTTCGCTGTGTAAGTTAGTCTATGGATAATTCCTGACATCCTCAGGCCGAAGGCTGATTACAGTTACCTGGCCAAGCGCTGTCCACAGCAGATATGCCACTAACAGGTTGTCTCCCTGCTCCCGGGACATGACAGGGGAGAATTTAGCATTTTTCCTCTCTTTGTGAAGTTCTACAGCATTTGAAGGAGAGTGCGTTCTTGTTGTTGGCGCTGCTCCAAGCTAACTCAGCAGTCTCCACTGCAGAGGTGCTCTGCTCACCACAGGCGTGTGCTGTACATTTTTACATGCTGTTACATGTGCCCAGATGCAGCCGTTTCAGGTTTACAGTACCAGATTTCCCCCCCGTCAGTCACTTGACGTTGTGCAAACACTGCATACTAAACAGACAGACACATGCATGTGTCAAATGTTGCATGCTATAATTGTGTGGATAGCTGTGCGGATAAAAATACTACTGAGCTATATACAGCTCAGGTGTTACTCCCTGAATATTGTGTCTCAGGCCTACATCCTAAATGCACAGCCCTACTAATTTATACCTAGATAGAAAATCTTCCTAAATTAATATTTAAAAGGGAAATATTTTTTTTTGCAAGGTCATGCTATATATTGGTGTTGAAAAGCTTGTGGATGATCGGTTTATTTCATGACTGCATCTTGCCCAATGCTAGCACAGTGATCAAATTCACAGGGTGTCAAATAGAACACAAGGTTTGGCTGTTTACCTAAAGGTACACTTAAAATTTTAATTCGGTCATTTAGTAGACGCTTTTATCCAAAGCGACTTACAATTACATGGTGCTATTACATGGAGCAAATAGGGGTTAGGCATTTTGCTCAAGGCTGCTTAAACGTAGGCCAACTCTGGGGCTCGAACCCACGACCTTCCGGCTGGGAAAACTAGACTATCCTATCCGAGGTACATTCCTTGATTGTGTTATAGAGCCATTAGTACCCCAAATTTCTGCCCCAGCTCAGTGTTTATGGAAAACAACTGTGCATGCTATAGAGGAGGGGCAGAGAAGTGTGTGAGCCTGTGTTAATTAACATGTAACTAGGGCTGGGCGATATGAAGACATACTGTGTGTATATACCTGTGTATATATATATACTGTGATGATTTATGTTTGTCTACCGGTAGAGATTTTGCTATGTCTTTTATACTGTGGCACATTAAATCAGTGGCCTGGACTGTTTTACATGGTTTGGGCATTGTCTTTTACAGTTGGACGCCCCTAAATGTAGCCTACGTGTGGATCTGCACAAAAATACATGCTACCAAATGTTTATTTTCTAGATAGAGCATTTCTTAGTATACCTGATATACCGGTATACTGTTACTGTGATATAAACATGATAATAATATATATTGGGAGAAGGTTTTGGCCAACATCGCCCACCCCCAGTAACAACTATACTATAAGTGCATTGAATCAAACTAAAACATCGATTTTGAAAATCTGTAATGGGTATATAACCACAAGAAAAAATCTTCACATGTAACACTATACAGCACGTTGTGGTTATTGACTCCCCCCCCCCCCCCCTACATTATAGTGATGAATTATTGAACATCTATCTCCAGCTCCTACACTATATAACGTACAAATACGCAGTTTAGTGAAATGATTGAAATCAGTTCTATCTATTCTTTGTGTTTTTTTAAATGTCATTTTATCACATTTTTGATCTAAAATAAGGAATGCATTCTGTGTTTATTTTTAAAATGTGTTATTGATCTGCTGCCAGCCATGGGGAAATAAAGTGTTTTCTAGTATCTCACAAGCAGGGATGGTTTTTCTTTGTCATTTTGTAACCTCTGTCCTCTCATGCAGATTGATCTTAGCACATCAATTATTTCAATCAGGGTTGCTAGGTAACCAGCAATAAGAGTGGCTGAAGGCAGAGCAGAGTTTTGTATATGACTCTATATTAACATATTTGTATTTATTGAGGATTGCTTTACACACATCAAACATTCCATAAATACAGAGACAGTAGACATTAGTAGACAGTAGACACAAGAATAATTAGGATTTTATTAGGATATTTACTATAAAATGCTGATATGATCAAGTCATACTTGGATTTTTCCAAGGTTACTCCGTAAACAGGTAACCTTGGAAACAATTGCCCAGCAAATGCATAATTTCTCTGAATATTTTCCATACATTTTCTCACTTAATGTGGTGATTAAAGGCACAGTCAATCCTTGTGGTTTAAGCCAGTGTTATAAAAAAAGTTTTGGCTAAACCTCAGAGTGCACATGTGAAAAACATGGGGTGGAAAACCCTCAAGGTCTAGCTCTAACAAATGGCGAACTGGGGTGTAAATTTGGGGTTCTGGGGGTGATATAACACAATGGAGGAGTGTGCCTTTTTAATGGACTTTTTATTTATTTATTAGAGCCCGTCAAAGGCGTGTCCCTCTTACCATACAGCACATGCCGTTGGCTCTCTGACAAAGCCGTCCATGGTGTATGACTGCTGGGCTTGAGACTGAGTTTTATTGACTTGTATTCTCACAGGTGATGAAGACCTACCATATGTACCACACTGAGAGCCTGAGTGCTGAAAGCAAGCTGAAGGAGGCCGAGAAACAGGAAGAGAAGCACAAGTCCAACGAGGTTAGCGCCAGCCTGCTACGTCACGTTCACGACGACCGGCCACATCGACGTAGCTCCGTCAAGATGGAGAAGATGAAGGAGAAGGTTGGTGGGATCAAATTGTAGTGTGTCTTATTACTTTCTTTTTGCCTTAACAGTTTTTTAAGCAATAGCTCACGTCAGGCCATGGTATACGCTTATTATATCACAGTTAAGGGGCGTAGTTTGGCTTAATACGAAGCGTAGGGCTGACAACCCCCTTATACCCCATTATACCCCCTATACCACGGCCTGTCATGAGCTATTGCTTTATTACCATTACCACTAAACGTGTACACAAATGACCAGTACATTAAGAAATTTGGTTATTGCCGCTAGGCCCTACCCTCCACTATAGTGCAAGTATGAGGTATATTGAGTGTTCATGACATTAGACACCAGTAGATGGAAAAGCCATTGCATAATTCGTGTAAGGACTCTTTCAAGCATGTAATGATGTGGCTTTCTGTCTTCTTTTCTCCCTCTAGAGACAAGCTAAGTACTCTGAAAACAAGTTGAAGTGTACAAAGGCCCGGAATGACTATCTTCTGAATCTGGCAGCCACCAATTCCCTGGTGGCCAAATACTACATCCACGATGTTTCTGATATGATTGATGTAAGTTACATTTCTCTAGATGGACAAATTGGGCTTCAGTCACAAGTAACATTACGTCCTAAAAATGTTTTATATTTGTCTGCTGTCAGCTGAAAAAGCTGGTTGACCTGTTGTCCCTATTGTTTACGCTTTTCCTGTACACACATAGGGTTCTAGTTTCCGGACGGCGCAAGGCCGGGGTTAGTGCTGACACAGACGTAGTCACAATTAACTGTAGGACTTTGAGATTTGCTCCAAATGTAAAGTGCATTAGAAAATCAAATCTATTATTATTATTATTATTATTATTATTATTAAGCTGTTTTTTCGGTATTAGTATTAGCGTATTTTTGTTTTTTAGTGCACCCTCGCTTTAGGCGAAACCCTAAACCCAGACAAAATAAAACATGCCACTTTTGTGTATGTTATGTTAGCCTATTACGTGAATAATGTAACTAATCACTACTAACCTTTTTAAACACAAAACAAAATATATGGCTGTTTATCATGGAAGACAACATGATGACGGGGATATTAATACTTTGTATTTCAATATTGAGGTTAACCTCATTCAACCTGAAAGGACGAATTGTGAGCTCAGGCAGACATTTGGGGTTCTGGGGGTGCCATAACACAGTCGGAGCATGTGCCTTTTAAAAACAAAAGCAGGAACAATTTAAGCAAAAGAGAAGTCTTCTGAATGAGGCCAATTTAACCCTTGCTTGACCGGTAATATTTGATTTACCAAACAAACTTGTTTTAATAACTCACTGTTTTGCTGCTTGGCTTTAGTGTTGCGACTTGGGTTACCATGCCAGCCTGGCGCGCACCTTGAGAACATACCTGTCTGCAGAGTATAGTCTGGAGACTTCTCGCCATGAGGGCTTGGACCTGCTGGAGGGGGCGGTCGATGCCATGGATATCAGAGGAGACAAGCTTAAGGTCATGGATATGCACAGTCAGATCTTCTGTCCGCCAGCCCGTTTTGATTATCAGCCACATGTGGGGGATGAGGTAAGAGTTTGCTCTGTTGTTGAAGAAAGGGGAAGGCAGTGTCAATGTCGTTTGTTGGTTGGCAGATGGGTGTATGATTACATACAGTAAATGTTTCCATGTCACATAGTGAACATTTGACAATCTTACACCATATTATTGTGATCTATATGCTAACGCTAGAAAGTACTACGGTAGTCAGTCGATGACTAATATATTAAGTGGGCAAACATGGATGGCTGTCTGGTCGCACTGCATTGTGGATTATTTGGGCCAGCGTATTGTCCATGATTACCACACAATGACATTCACCGAAAGTAGTAGCATCTGGGTAATTTTCATGCACTTTTTGATGCACACTCTAGTTTTTGTAATCCCTAACTGAACTACCCACCTGGACACTGATTCACTGTGGGTTGTCTAAAACCAACCTGGGGGCTGTCACTCCCCACTACTCCTGCTTCTATAACCGCATGCACAGTAAAACAGTGAGCTGTAGCAGATTGTGGCACACACCCAACTGTCCACATGGTACTTGTAGTTTATCTGTGCTCTGCACAGTTTTATTCCACAGGATAGGAATCTCGCAGGACTTTAACACTGCCTGGTACACGGAATCACACAGGACTTCCACACTTCCTGGTATATTATAATGCTTATGCAGGACTTGACACTGCCTGCTCTCGTTCCGCCAGTTTCCACGTTTACTGGTGTTCCTGCGCAGCTGTGTTTCTCCTACTGTTTAAAAGGGGGACAGGTGATTAACAATTGCCCACACCTGTCCCCAATCCCCAAGTCCCGTGAACCACACCCCCAAACGTTCCCTTCCACACGCATAAGAGCTAAACCACACCCACACCTCCACACAGATATTTGTAGATATTTGTATAATGTAACTGAGTACCTTTACATTTACAGCATTTAGCAGACGCTTTTATCCAAAGCGACTTACAATCAGTACATTTGTCAACAGTTAACCCGGTTAACCACCAGTTTTTGCAAGCAGATAACATTCTCCTAGAATAAGGAAAGGATCATGTAACAATGTTACTTTACCTATGCATTTGCACAACATTACTCGAAGATTTATCATTTGCTCCTCAAAACAGTCAATATTTACAATAATTGAAAGTTATCATTCGCTCTTCAAACGGTCAATAATTGCTAAACTGCAAAGGGCTTTAATGGCAAGTCAATGCATGCATGTCGATGTTATGTCACTGTTATTTACATGACAATATGTGACTTTTTAAATGTCCTGTGCATCTCTTTATGTTTTGCTATTCGTCTTCACGCCAGGTGTGCCAGGTGAGTGCCCAGCAGCCTGTGCAGACGGAGCTGCTGATGCGATACCACCAGCTGCAGTCCCGTCTGGCTACTTTGAAGATAGAAAATGAGGAAGTAAGGGGTCATATGGCCACTAATATAGGAAGGCTGCAGATAGCTGATATGAATCAGCCATTGTGAAGCTCACATGATGCTAGATGCAAAATGGCACGTTGCGTATTGAGTCTTATCAGGAAGAACACTCTTTCCTTTCTCCTGCTCTAAACATTTCAATAGTGTCTGACCAGTTTACTGTTGACCTTGTGTACCCTCAAGATCTAAGTCTCTCTTATAGATAAGCTTCAAGGCGGTCAGTCAGAATTTGTATTCACTCTTTATCCTTTATCTGACATTGTCTTGACCCGTGGTTTGTAGCTCATCGTTTTTCCTGTCTCCTAGCACGGCAGGGGGTCTATTGCTGTAGCAAAGCTCATTGGCATGCTGGCCTGCAGCCCCAATGGCTGCTGTGACTCACATAGAGCAGTATAAAGGTCACATGTGTGTTTTCACAAGTCAATGTAGCTCTGAAATGAATACTGATGATGCATGCTCCCTACCTCTCTGTCGCACATGAGGTGGAATATAGAATTTATATTCAATTCCACATTTCTCGGTGACAATTTTTTTTAAAGCAAAATCAATACTGTAGGCTCATTTTTTTTCAAGGCAGACCTTATTAAAATATTGTTTCCCATCATTTATAATCACATCTTACCTAACTCATGGCTTTCGTATTGCCTCTCTGCTGATGCTTCTCACTGAGCTTCATGTACGGTAATGTAATGTTCAGTGGACAGCTGTTTAATTCATCTCCTTTTTTCTCCGCAAACAAGAAACTCACAGTATAGTCAGAAATGTTTTAATATTCCAAATGTTATGTGTTGCTTGGCAACACATTTTATTATGTAATCCTGAAGGAAAAATGTTTTTTGACAGAGACGAATAAATTAAAAAATCATAATCTGTTGTCTCTAATTACTTAAATTATTTGATAAATAGATTGCATTGTTTATAGAACTGTTGTATAAAAGCAATATTACTGTTGTGTCTAATATATGCAAGACTGTGATCATCTGCAAGACTGTGATCATCTTGCTTAAGTAGCTAATGCTAGCAATATGTTTTCATCGAATGAAGACAGGCGTGACTGTGCTGTGAGTTTCTTGTTTTGGAGAAGGCCATTTATTATGGATTCTGAAGACTGTTGCCTATTGAACAGTATTATATGCCTAGTGAGAAGACTCAGCCAAATCACACGTTTCTTAATACTAAAATATGAAAAAATAAAATTTTCTGGCTTAAAGTTGATAATGGCCACTCTAGCCCATTTGGTGCCTTGTTAATGTATTGAATGTTTTAATGTACCACCTTTATGAAATGTATAGAATCCTCCACAGTGCTCTATGGGAACGTTGCTGTCATAGTTAAACTGAACTTGAACTTCATGCCCCCACCATTCCTACTGATTTTTTATTCACTCTAATCCAACCCTTTTACAACTGCGCCGCAGTTGCGCCTGCTTACCACTAGGGTTAGCCTAGCAAACAAGTATTGGCCACACCTTAGATCGACTTGCGCCGTGCACCTCCGCTTGTGCCTTGACCGGAAAACTAGGGCCCCCATGAATTTCATGCGATATTACAATATCTTGTTGTAATTTTAACGTGTATGTTGTAATGCGGACAAATGTCCATGTTACAAAAGTCTTCTACTCTGTGGATCAGGTGAGGAAGACTCTAGACGCCACCATGCAGACTCTCCAAGACATGCTGACAGTCGAGGACTTTGATGTGTCCGAGGCCTTCCAGCATAGCCAGTCCACAGAGTCGGTCAAATCTGCTTCCTCCGACTCCTACATGAGCAAAGCTAGCATCGCTAAGAGACGCGCAAACCAGCAGGAGACTGAAGGATTCTACTTCACGGTTAGGTTCTCAGATAAATAAACAAATGCACTGTCCTGCTCAACACGTAAAATTATCACATGATCCTTTTTTTTCTTCCCCTGTTATCTCCGCAGAAATACAAAGAATACCTGAATGGCAGCAATCTTATAGTCAAATTACAGGCCAAGCATGACCTTCTAAAGCAGACACTAGGAGAAGGTGAGCAATAAGAAAACTATTCTATTTAGTGGATCAACACTGGTGCAGTTTCCTACAACATATTGTTATTGGAGAATTCAGAGCAACGTTATAGAGAGTTGCGTCCGGAATTACCCTTATAACCAGCATTACAAAAAAAGTTTGGGTTTAAAACTCTCAAGAGTGGATGCCCCTCCCACACCTGAGTGCTGAGTGGCACTCCTTTTTGCTCCTCCACCTACAGAGATCATAGGCTGAAACCGCTCTATACCCCTACCCCTTCATTCATGTGCACAGTTGGGTTTCAAACAAACTTAGGCAGAAATGCTATAACACAATCGAGGTGTGTACCTTTTAGGATCGACCCCCGTTATGCATTGATACCGTACGAGTGTGCGCATGTGTGTGTGTGTGTGTGCATATGTGCGCTTGGTCCAGTTGTCTGAGATTTGCATTACCACGTTGTTGTGGCTTTTGCAAAAAAGAATTCCTCCCAACTGAAGGATTTCAATTGCTAAGACCCTTGAACTTGTACTTTTATAAAACGTTTATTAAGATACAGCTTTGCATATGCACCTGATGTTTAATGCATTTTATCCTGAGCCCTAAGCGTGAGTTGCGATGTATAAATTCATATGCTGTCGTCTTGCTGAGCCATGCTAGCACCTGCTTTGGCTAGGGATTAGTTGTGCTTGACAGACAGTGAAATTGTGCTGGAAGCTGCTTTACACTTGACATGATCTTTGGAAAACATGTCTGAATCACTAATCGATGTGGTAGTGATTTCACTACAGAGAGACACATGCGGGTAATGAACTTAGGTCGTAGACATTATAAAATGATTCTACTGTACACATCAACCCCCACAGCCCGCTCCGTCCTTGCCGTCCCTACAGACGCTTTCGCTCTGCCGAGGGATACAGGTCGACCCCGTCCGGGGCTCTCATGCGGTTTCTAGGGCGACCGCTGAATGACTGCCTCTTGGCCGTTAGTCAAAGGCAGGCCTGGCGCTCGCACCGTTGAGTCTGCCTGAATAGATGCCCGTTTTCTCATAACACCTCCTTCCTTCTCCATCTGCCAGCCTTGTACAACTGGGCAGCACTCAAGCATACCACTAACTGTTGTCATTGTCAAATGTGCCCATACTAATTTTCTCTTTCTTTCTCTTTCTTCTCTTTCAGGAGAAAGGGCCGAGTATGGAACAACAAGGTAAGACGTCCTGTGAAAAGAGGTAGAATAATGTAGGCAGTGGTGTGCTAAATCCTTCCTGTGTCCCTGCAAATGGCAGAAACTATGACACAAAAGATTCGATTCATTTAGGTTCAACCTCTTTAAAGGTTCTGCTCACATGAAACAATAAGACCTGTTCAAAAAATGAAAGGTACACTCCTTGCTTTGGGTCAGGAATTACATGTAGTTCAAAATCCCTCGCCCTACAGTACTCATAAACTCACACCCTTCCCCCAACCTCTGCAAGCACATGCGTTTATTCAAAACATAAATATCAGGTCATAAGTACGTTATAACACAACCAAGCAGCGTTATGTACCTATAAATGACAATGAGGATTCATTGTACCTAATGATGACCTCATTGTTTTTAGTTCTTTACAGTTACAGTAAGTGCACAGACAATATTGACATGGCATGGTCCAAATTAATTGCCTACCAGGTATATGCTTCCCTATATTCTTATACTGTATATTCCTATGTAACAGAGATGTTTATTAACTGTTGACTTTAGTCATTCTCAAGAGGTATTATAACAGAATATGATAGGACCGTGATGTTATTATCTATTGAATTGTTTTTGTATAGTATGCTTTGTCAGCACTGAGGGAAATAATCTCATCAGTGTTAGTCAATAACTGTCAACAACTTTCCACGTTTTGGTCATATATTTACTGCACCATTATTCTGTAAATGCCATGTATCAACAGTCCACCCCCACAATTTCCCCAGGCCCCCTACTCTTCCCCCTAAACCCCAGAGAATGTGGATGTCTAGTCCTCCCTCCATTATTAGCCGTAAGCTGTTTAACGGCAATATGGAGACCTTCATTCAGGTATTGGTCTTTATGAGCTAAGATGTCCTTGGGTGTTCATTTGCCTTCTACCACTCTTCTACCCAACATTGGCACACTCATGCGCTGACTTTCTTCTTCCTAGTGCCTTGTCTTTACACACAGTCAGCCCTCTTTAGGGAGAAAACGTGTTATGTTTTTTCAGAAGGTGAAAACCCTACAACCGTGGATTAGAGATGTTTTAATGCTGCACACCAGTGTGGGTTTGGCTCTAAACATTTAAACTTCTATGAACTCCACCCTTACAATAAATTTCTGGCAAAATGTCAACTGGCCAAACACAAAAGAAATCCGCCTGTGGAAATACACTTGTGTGGGCATGTCCATGCAAGCTGGGGCAGACCGCCATAATGTGCATGAAAAAGCAATGGAAATCACACGCCGCTGTGTCAAACATTCCAAATCTTTCGGGTAAAAATGCCTGATGCAGTCCTCCTCCCCTGGTGTGGGCTCCTCGGCCGGAGTGCTTCGTCCTGTATCCCCATCCTTGGCCCCACAAGTCACCGATGCTTTGGCTGTGCTCTCAGGCCAGGCCTGCTTTTTCTGGAAGGTCTATCTCTGTCTCTCTCACTAACCTGTTTGTGGTTCTTGCCTCGGTTCCTGTCTGTCTCCATGTGTCACTGCTCTGTGCTCCAGGGGAAGACGGAATGTCCGTGCCAGGAGTCAGGTAGAGAGGGGGGGGTGATGGGGTGTTTTAGTATGCTAACCCACATTTCCTCGCCTCTTTCCGATTTTTTTTTTTTTCCCCCTGATGTGTGGTGAAAGTCTAGAATTTTATAACATTTACAGTAATGCTGCTAACTTAAACACACAATTTAAAGCTACAATCTGGATTTTTTTTCACTTTTATAAATAAAATATCTCTGCTATTTATGCTTGATTGTGGTAATATAAGTAAGTAAGTTGCTTTGGATAAAAGCATCTGCTAAATTAGTTTCATAATATGATCACGATTAATCCTAATTAAGTTCATTTTTAGCGCTTATACAGTACCCATACTGTAGGTTTTTAGGTGCAACATTTTTGGAAAAAGTAGCAAATGGTAAGAGATTATAAGCGCCCCCTTTGGCCCACATGCTATCCAAACAGTTTGGTTTCCATTTAATCCCTTATCACTTACTTACTGTAGGTGTCGCCTCCAAAATGACGAGAAAGTGGCAGATTGTAGCTTTAATCCCCAGTATAAACAGTCAAATAAATGATAAACACTGTATCTTTACTTTTGTTAATACATTTGTGGCCTTGCTCCAAGTATTTCCTGTTCAGACACTGTCCTGGTATCACATTTATTATTAAGTTTTATTATTTAGAGTTCAGGTAATTCATGTACTTGTAAGTCATCTTTTGATTTACTTGCGCTCTTGACTTTGTGTGGTAGGATTCCGGACAGGCCATACCAGTGGTGGTTGAGAGCTGCATTCGCTACATCAATCTGTACGGTAGGTTTCTGCTTCCTCTACTTCCTCTCTGCTTTTATGTACGTACTGTATGGCACACATACTCACAAATAAGTAAAATTTACTTAAAGGTACAGTTGCGCTGGTGCGCTTTTTTTAGTTTCAAACTGAAACAACAATGCTTTTGAAGGGTGATTTCAGGCACAAACTGTGGAGTGTACCTTTACGTTTGTGATGGCTTGTTACCATTTCTAGGATAATGAATTAGTCTTAACGGATGGGTGCTATAATACACTTTTAATTGTGTTAAGGTGTGTGCATGTGTCTGTGTACAGTTGTTCTCTGACATGACATGTTTTTTCCCCTCAGGTCTTCAGCAGCAGGGTATATTCCGCGTTCCAGGATCACAGGTCGAAGTGAATGATATTAAAAATTCATTTGAGAGAGGTTAGTCCCAGAGTGGAAGGCCATCTCCTCTTAATCATTTTCAAATTGCGTTTTGTCTGCTTCAAAAGCCACAGGCTCGCCCACAGGCATCTTAAGTGTAAATAAAAGCACACGTGTACAGTATGATATTCTAATGGACATAAGCTATTCTACATACTATAGCAACGTACTGCATCTATACACACATACTAACCAGTTACCTGTGTGTTTAGTGGGCATATGGAACAGTGACAGCTGAATTACATGTGCTCTGTGTCATATCTAGGAGAGGACCCTCTAGTGGACGATCAGAGCGATCATGATATTAACTCGGTGGCAGGCGTCCTCAAGCTCTACTTCAGGGGTCTGGAGAATCCACTGTTCCCCAAAGAACACTTCCTGGACTTCATATCCACGACCAGTGAGTCATACACCTTTTAACGATAGTGTCTTACTGTGATTAATAATTAAAGGTACACCCCTTGATTGGGTTATAGCACCACCCCATCACTCTGTTTATTGGATTTTTTTCAAAATAGTACAACCAACACAACATTGGTAATTACAATAGTGAAAATTAAAACAGTATATAAAAGTAATGGGTAATAAAAGTAATGGTAATAGGTATTAAAAGTAATAATAATAATACAATAAAATAGTAATCCAAATAAACACGCAAAGACAATAACAGGTACAAATTTAACCTGATTACACAATAATGGTCATGGCTCAGTGTGCAGTCTGTCATATATCACAATCTCACATTGAAAGAAACATATAAGAAATGATCTGATCCTTCATTCAGGAATAACTGGAAAGTCAGGCTTACATACTTAGTCAAAGAGGTGGTCCTACATCCTACCAAATTCCAGCTTGGCACCACCAAGGACATCCCCTATCCACAGGGTGTGGGAGAGGGGTGTTGGATATTCCCACTTTAGTAATATTAAGCATCTGGCTAATAAAGTGACAAATGCTGTATAGTAGGTGGGATTACCCCCCCTTCATAGGGGTGAATGGTGTGAGGCTATGAGCGCTGTGGAAGGTTGGAGTAGATGGGAGTGCGAGCCAATCAACACTCATGGTGTGGGAGGGGTTTCCACTATCTGTGTTTCAAACTAGAAACAACTTGTTTATAATGCTGGTTTGTACATTCTTCAGAGCTTGACTCAGGTGCAGAAAGAGCTCATCACCTTCATCAGATAATCATGACTCTCCAGCGACCGGTGATCATCGTCATGAGATATCTGTTCGCATTTCTCAATCAGTAAGTCAGTTTAGTTGATAGTATAGACATTTTCGGCCACAAGGGGGCAGAATTGAGCAAAGAATGGGTCTCCCCAGTCTGTCCCAGTACAGTGATGAGAACATGATGGACCCCTACAACCTGGCGATCTGCTACGGTCCGACGCTGATGCCAATTCCAGATGAACAGGACCCTGTGGCATGCCAGGCACACGTTAATGAGGTCATCAAGACCATTATCATTCACCATGAGGTCATCTTCCCGAGCCACCGTGAGCTAGACGGTCCAGTATATGAGAAGTGCATGGCTGGCGAGTACTGGTTAGTAGTAAGGAGTTGGTTTTATATTCAAGGATATTTGAATACAGTATTTAATATTGATTTAGGATTTGTCTGTTTGTTTCACATTATAGTCTCATCTCAATATTAAAGGTACATTCCTCAAATTGGATTATAGCCCCCACAGAGCCCCAAATGTACTTCTCTGCCCACCATTGAGCTATCCACAAAAGTGCATGTTATTGTATGGGGAGGGGAAGATGTGAGCGTTTGAGAAAGGAATGCAAACCACTCAGCATTCAGGTGTGCGAAGGGAGGGCACTCTCCGAGTTTCTGGATGTAGATATATTTAGCATTATAGTCTGTGCTTATTTTGTTGATCAAAGCCACATAGCTTTTGAAAAGTAAAGGATCAAATAAATAAATGTTTTCTGTAGCTCTCTCTGTCTACCTTGTCTCTTTTCATCCATCAGTGAAAGCCCCCATAGTGAGCCAGGTGCCCTTGATGAGGTAGATGGTACTGGACCTAATACAAGTGATGAAGGTGGGTCATCATCATAGTTCCTCCACTTGTCAGAACATTTAAAGGCAGAAACAACAGTCATGTTTTGTTTTTTTTAATTGCAGAACTGGAACAGATAGAAGCCATAGCTAAATTCGACTATGTGGGACGAAGTCCTAGGGAGCTTTCTTTTAAGAAAGGGGCATCTTTGTTGCTCTATCTGCGTGCCTCTGAAGACTGGTGGGAAGGCCGGCATAACGGTGTGGACGGGCTGATCCCACATCAGTACATAGTGGTGCAGGACATGTAAGTAACACAATTATGATTTCAAGTACAGCTGCAAAAATGGTTCCAAATTAGGCTTATTTAATCTATTTAATATGAAATGATTAATATCGGAAGTAGAGGTGTGAGAAGAGATTCTACAGCCCGCTAACTGATAACAAATCAATATTTATCACATGGCAAAACGCATAAATAAAGGTGCACTCCTCGATTTAGTGCCCCCAAATTCCTGCCCCAGCCCACTGTTGATGTTTGAAACACAACTGTCTACAAAGTGTGGGCTGTAGGGGGATGGGTAGAGAAAACTGTTAGCTGTATGCTAGTTTAAACTACAAGTGTAAGCCTAAACACAAATGAGGAGTGTCTCTTTAAAGCCTTCTAAAAGGAAAGGCTAAACTCACCTTACAATAGTCTCATCATGTCAATTTTAGAGCCCTATAACAGTACCACACTGCTTCACTGAGCAGAGAGCAGCATTTGTGGGAGATAAATGAACAGAGATATACTCTGGAGCATGACTATGTGGAACCGTTTTAAAAACAGGAGCCTGGTCACATTATTCTGGACACTGACCCAGTTACTTCGACTGGTCAACCTTCAGGAGGGCATATACTGTACAAAGATTGGGTTTTTGAAAAGTCAAAGTCAAATTGGCTGAAGAGAAGCTCACCTTTACTAGGGTTTGTTTCATTAGATCATATCACCGTTATATTTAGACTTTTAAATATTTGTTTGCCATGGATATCTAATCCAAGTGATGGTGATCAAACTCCGAACATCACAATACAGTGATGCTGAGGACCGAAGCCATACATCAACATCAAGTGGTTTTGGTTTATTCAAGCATATAGGTCTACCAGATTGCACCAGATTTTAAAGTCCATGCTTGAGTTGTCTGGAATGTCAACAATGATTTGCGGCAAGAGAGTTTAGCTTTTGTTGTTTACCGCGCAAGAGGTAGGCATACTGCAGATATCTTTGGGTGTTAGTCAGTCTGAACTCGTCTTGGTGCATAACGTGCACCTCACATTGACCCACGAAACAGGCACAGTTTTTGAAGCCGGGAAAAACATTTTCAAAGCATTGGGGGAAAAAAATGCGGCTTTGAAATAGTGGGTAGTATGAAGGTTAGGTATACCTGCCGTCAGGGTCAGGTGTCTCCAGCGCTGACCAGCGCATCATTAGACTGTATGTCTTTAGGGACGACGCGTTTTCAGACAACATTCCTCAGAGGGGTGGCGGTGAGGCCAGCAGCGGACCTCACCAAGATGATAAAACATCACCCAAGAATGACCACCACTCCCTACACGAACACACACCTGAGCACCGCTTTGGAGCAGCACTGGGAAGGTGATTGATGAGGCTTTCCCAATGAGTTCAGTGTTGTGTTATTTTGGGTTCTCATCCATGTGACCTGAGTCATTTCATTTTTAATTCATCCCTCGTAGAATTCCACCTTGTATTACATTTGCATGGTTCCTCACATACCCTAAAATCACCACAATGCTCCTTTTTGATCTGTGTATTCCGATGTGAACAAGTTTCCACATTTAATTACTCATTCATGAGCTGAGAATACTTGTACTTACTGTAAGTTGCTTTGGATATAATTATTTATCATGCAAAGTACTTTTTCTTCAGTACAAAATAAAAGGTTGTTTAAATACTGCAAAATAACACAGCAATACTTGGAAAAGAATCCAAGAATCCAAGAAATATATGGAAAAGGAATGAAATACCACCTTTAATGGCTCCAGGAGCTCACAGATCGAAAGTTCAATTTTAAGTTCTATTTATAAGCATGTCTAAATAGAAATTTTTTTGAAAAATAACTGTCTTCATTATTATTTGCACCAAATGTTATTTTTTCCATCTTCTCTTGCGTAGCCCCTGTAGTACCTCCAGGTTTCACTAGGGGTACGTGTACCCCCATTTGAGAGACACAGATAACCTTTTGTAGATTTCACGGTAACGTTAGTAATGAACCCTTTCCCAGGGTACGAGTCCGATCAGAGGGAGGTGCGATTCCCCACCACAGGAGTAGTGCCGACAACCACAGCCCCACCAGACCAACGGACCACCCTCCTAGAGTCATGCCTCGGCCCTGCAGCCCACACAAGACAGTCGTCAGCCGATGTCTGACAGACAGCCCGGAAAAACGGCGTCTTGCTACGTTCGGAAGTGCCAGTAACGTCCACCACCATGACAGGAAGGCGTTTGTTGACAGTCACTCTCAGAGATCATCGCCTAGTTCTGTTCGGCACGCCAGCTTAGGAGACCACAAAACCCTGGAAGCTGAGGCACTTGCTGAGGTAAGTAGGACGGTTTGAATAGACTGCAATAGTCAGATACAATGAGAAAGTCCACTCGTGATCAAATAGACGCTTTGGGTATTATTATAACATAATGTCATATTATGTTAGTTTTGAAGCAAGCCAGCACATTAGACATGGAAAAAGGTTATTGAAGGTGTCTAAGTTCTAATGTATCGCTAGTAAAAGGGAGTTACATTTTCCTAAATTTGTTTTTGAGAAGTCGTAAACATTTCTATGAACATATTTGTTGTCCTTTTTTTGACAAATAACCATTTAAATAGAAAGGTGCTAGATTTCGGCAAAACAGAAAAGATAGCATTTATGCCTCAGGGAATTTAGTGTAGTCACCTGCAGGGCTCATTTCACTGCTTATATTTCAGCAGACATTAAATTACATTAAATTGTAACAATGCATTATGTAATAACGCCGCATTATGTAATAATTCTCCAAAATGTAATAACTTTTCACTTTATTATATAATAACACCCTACAATTTGTAACAATTTGCTGAACAGCTTGAACACAATATGAAATAAATTTCCCCGCATTTTGTAATAACTTATTACATATTGCAGTGGTTATTACAAAATGCGGCAGCTGCACTTTTTCTCTGATAAAAATGTAATAATAATGTGCATTATGTTATAACTATCTAAAATTAATGTTTTCATCTCTACATATAATATTATTTGGACGATTAAGCTTAACTGAACATTTGTATTATAATAAAAGGAGTGTATTGTAATACCTTGGGAGATCGTGAGGAGAAGAAGCGAGGTTAAGTTAGAAAGAGACTGGATATTAGCTATTCGCCTGCCGAAATGTGGCACTAACTGGCGGACCACAGCGGCACTCTGATCTGTATTAGCCAATAGCTTGGGATTTTTATGGCCTCTATAGAGACATGAAAACAATTTGGTTTTAATTGTCTAGGACCCCTTTACAATGCACACAATTTTCAATTTTACGTTTTTTATAATATTTTAATATTCATATAGCTCACGAACTGTATGACCAATACTAGAGACATTAAACAAACGTTCGTATTAGGCCCTTTCCCAATGCCCGCCCTCTACTCTTTTTCTATTTTATGATATTTTAAATATATTTAATATTTTATTAACTATATATTTCTCAATAGCTCAGGAATTGTATGGCCTAGAGATATGAAACAATCGTTGATCTGTTTAATATATTTAATTTGCATACACTGCAAAAATTATTGAAACTCTGGAAACTGCATTCACAAAAGGAAACATTTTTTTAAACCTTATCTCGCAATTGTGAGAAAATATTAAGGAATATTTAATTATGAGATAATTATGAGATCAGGATCTCATAATTATTAGAAAATATCGTGTTATTACAAGATCGGGATCTCGAGTACAGCAGTAGCCTAGCCTGCCACACTGAGTCAACAGGATCTTAAACAGCATCTCTCTCCTTAACCAGCGATGTGCATAACGAGAGGTTATATGGATTTATACTGTACTTGTACTATATGGATAAATACTGATGTATTTATTTAGTTCTGCCCTCTTTGGGCCGAAGCAATATGAGACTGAGAGCGTGACATGCCTATGAATTAGAATGCTGTGCCAGCTAGTGTTGAGCTGCTCGTGAACGTTTCGTTCTTTTTGAACTAATCTGTTATTTGACCCGGAGTAATGAGTTGTCTCAGTGACGGAACGGAATGACTCGAAAAAAAAGGATTGGTTCATTTAACTGACCGAGATTAAAAGATCTGAGGCAGTAAAAAGATTTCAAATTCCCACCACTAGTGCCAGCGTGGACCTGGCATGATCAAACACGGGTTGGGCTCAGTAATAACCTAATTATGCAATGCAATGCACTGCTGTAAAAAACAGACTATTATATAGGCAAGTTAATATTGGGGAAGTTTAGTAGCGTTTAGTAGTCCAACTAATTTTATATGTAGATATAATATTATATGTAGATATGGAGACATTAATTTTAGATAGTTTTCATCATAAAAAAAAGTGCAGCCGCCGCATTTTGTAATAACCACTGCAATAATAACTTATTACAAAATGCGAGGAAATGTATTACATTTTGCATTCAAGCTGTTTATTACAAAATGTGGGTTATTACTTAATGAAGTGAAACGCTATTACATTTTGAAGAGTTAGTACATAATGTGTTGTTCCAAGTCCTTAAAATTCTTAAATTTAACTTAACTAAGTTAAGGTAAGGCTAAGGTCAAGACATGGCTAAGGTTCATGCTTTCATGCAGAGTTGTTGATGTGTGTGTCAGGACATCGAGAAGACCATGAATACGGCTCTTCATGAGTTGCGTGAGCTGGAGCGCCAGAATGTGGCCAAGCATGCCCCCGATGTGGTTCTGGACACTCTGGAGCCCCTCAAGCACCCCCACGGGGGTGTCCAGGAGCCGCCGGGGAGCCCCCTTCACACCATGGTGATCAGGGATCCAGACGCGGCCCTCCGACGCAGCAGCAGCAGCTCCTCCTCCGAGACCATGACCACTTTCAAACCCGCTCTGTCGACGCGGCGACCGAGCGCTCCTCTTAGGCCCCCGCCCGTGAGACCGGTCCGGCCCGCCGCCGCCGCCGCCCCCGGACATGGCCAGGGACAGGGGGCGCACCGCTCCAGCAGTTCCAGCTCTGGCTCTGGCCTCGGCAGCCCAGGGATCACCCCCACCGACAGGGTGTTCCCCAAGGCGCCCTCCCCCTCCCCTTCCACCTCCTCTTCCTCCTCAGACAAACAGGCCAACGTGTAGGCCGAGCTGCAGTGGACCACGGCTCAAACCCCTCGAAGACCACTAGGAACACAGACCCCACGTTCACACTAGGGATACTCGATTGCTTCTCTTCACCTCTGACACCAGTTTTTGTGCATTTCCTCTTCGTTGTGTTGCTTGGTTAAAGCTGCAATCCACACGTTTTTAGCCTGATTTTATTTATTTTATTATTTTTTAACAATGCTTTATCTGTGAGCATGCCAACATACAAATTGAACATGCTGCTATCGATTGTTTCCACCTGTTTTTTTTTACATTTGTCTAATTTTCCCGACAGTGAGCGTTAAATTAGAACTACAAAAATGGCTACAGCTGTCTGAGGTCTAATTTGTAGTGTTGAAATACATCACTTTCAGAGAATTCACTTTAGCGTGTGTGGCTCAAGCAACCATTTCTATTGTTTCTTTAGAGGTCTGTGAAAAGCGTCTCCGAACAAGCTAAAACTGTCAGTCTGTATTGTTTTACCTCACTGCAAAAATCAAATTTTTTACATAAAAAATCACAGATAATTGTGACATCCCTCCAAATTTGAGAATTGATTAACCTTTTTTTAATCAGTTACCTTGTCTGGACCTGGTTCCCTCTGCCGTGGCACGCATTGCTCGCTCTTATTGAAAATGAATTGAGCCTGTCGATAACAGAAAGCAATCTTTCTTGTCTAGTAAAGCAAAAGAATATGGACACCTCATTCGTAGGAAGAATATTTATCACTAATCTTGTATTCCCAATGTAGGATACTGCTTTGTTATTGACAGCTGTCGTTCCTTTTTTGTCAGCTCCTGGTAGTCATATAATATATCTCATAGGACTAAAATATTTAATAAGCATATTAAAGTACATTAATTAATCTGACGTTGTAATCATGCTGGATTAAATAAAAGGGATTCACTGGAAAATGCTTCTGTTCACTGATAACTGAATAACTACAGTAAACGCGTAAGTGAACATGTGATGCATTATTGTGTTGCAATGCCATTGTGAGCTGGGACTTGGAACGTGTCTAGATCCCTGCCACATTGTGAGAGGACAGCTGTTACCTCAACAAACAAGACAACACCTATTTTTAAAGAGATTGTTGGGAGTGTCATGCATTTCTAGGTTCTGTGTTTGCATTTTGATCGATTGTAGGCTACCAGAATCAAGGTTATATAGCACATCTGAATATCATTAGGCTACACACAATCGTGTGAGTATTTAAGGTGAGGTTACACTTAGTGTTTATTGTCTATCATATCAGGACTATCAATATATCTTGTATGTGTAATATTAGAATCCTTTAAATTGAAAATATTGTATGCATACTGTTAAAGGGTAATTGTATAAATAACACTGTATAATAGGAACAGGATATACTATCATCTCTAGTCTGTAGATTTTGTAACTCTTATCCTTGCACAGATATTAAAACAGAATAAATACAAGAAAAGCTGGCATCATCTCATTCTTTTACAAGAAACTTGCATATTTATGAGCCAAAGACTACTGGTCAGTAGTTCTATTCTGTAACAGGTTTTTAGTCAAAATGATAGCTTAGCATTTAAGAAGCCAACACTATTGTGTGTGTACGTGTGTATATTAGGCTATCACCTGAAGGGGGCAGCATCTCAACGTAAATATACAATAAAATTCATATTAAATTCATGAACAAATAATTTGATCATTGTTGCATTAGGTTGCATCAGCCAATGGAAGAGTGTGCCTCATTTAGGTACACTCCTCAGCTCACTCTTTATGGTTTGAAAAAAAAACTGCACATAAGTGCACATGGCTATGGGTAATTCCAAGGGTCATTCCAGACACAAACTAATGAGTGCACCTTTAATGATTAAGTGTTGGGTTTGTCCTATGGGTTTGTCTCTACTTAAAAACTACTTAAACATAATAAAATATCAAATTGTGCAAATGAAGACGGCATACAGTATTCCCATGAATTTACAACGTTACAGTGCCATCTAGTGGCCTTGTTCATCCATATTTAACACATACTGATTGCACATGTTCCGATTTGCCATATAGGCCTGAAAAATCTATATATTTACTTATATCCAATTCGGTACAAAACAAATACCGTGTGACATAATATACTTTGAGATGTGTTTATTGAGATAAAGTGAGAACACAATCAGATTAGTATTTCCCAGAGGCCTGTTTGACAGCCAGGAAGGATTAGGCCACCTGTGAACTAATACCATCTATTTTCAAAGAATGCATGATTCACATCCCAAGGTCAATAGCCTGGAAGTCAAGATGAAATAAGGCTGATTATACAGTACTGAATGATTAATAAGGCTGTTGCTATTGAGCACATTCAGTGCAGAGCAATTTGAATCTGTCCCGTTGTGTCAGAGCATACAGTTCTAAAAGTAAATATACTATGTATAACCTTTAATGAGATAATTTGATGAAATAAGAAAAGCTATGCTTAAAGGGACAGTCCTTGATTTGAGTGCAGAATTCCTCTTGTGGTTGAAATTGGCATTACAAAAACATTTTACCCTTCATGAATAGTTGTGTTTTAAACATAAGCAGTGCGCAGGGGCTCACTTAATGAACCCTTATGTATTTGTTTTAGATTACGTTTTATTTTTTATATATACTAATATTGCTTTATTACTTGTGTTGACCCTTTCTTTATATATGTTATACAGTGTTTTATATGCTCTTTTTCTGCTAATGTTGACTGTAGCACATTGTGTTAGCGCACATTACTGTAGCACACATGCAGCTTAACGCTCATGTTTTCTTCAATTATTTAGTGTCATTTTACTGATTTTAAAAGGTCATTTCTGCCCCTGCTCTCTGTTTATGTTTATGTTTAAACACAACTGTCCACAAAAGTGTGAGCAGCTGTATGGGTGAGCGGTAGAGAGTGGTGTGAGCCCCGGGGCTCTGTAGGGTGAGGAGTAGAGAGGAGTCCTGTGCGCACTAAGGTGTGGAAAGGGCAACCATGAGGGACATAAGACACAAATTGAGTGTCCCTTTAAACTTTTAATGTTTTCAAGATGATTGGATTTTTTCTCATGCAGCTACATACAATATATTCACCAGAGGTACAGTATGTCTTTTATTTGGCCCTCAAAAGTAGCTTCTGTGTCCTTCATACTACGGACACTATGTCAATTACTTCTAGTGTTACTCATTTTGCAGCTAGCAATTAGTAAATTGGTGGTATAGCTTCACTATGTTTGTATGGGGGGCAGGGTAGTCTAGTGGTCTAGGTGTTGGACTCCCAGCCGGAAGGTCATGGGTAAGCATCCTTGAGCAAGATGCCTAACCCCTATCTGTTCCATGTAATAATACCATGTAATTGTAAGTCGCTTTGGATAAAAGCGTCTGCTAAATGACCTAATTGTAATTGTATGCTTGTGCACCTACTCATCCATGTTACTTGAATCGATTTTGATTTGATTTTGATTTGAATTCATGTGATATAGATTTGTATTGTTGTAGCTGATCCAGTTTGCATTTCACTTTGTATTAAGCTGGCATGGTTCCTGATGATGCAAATGCCTACAGTGTCATAAATGTGAATACCTCTATACTGCTCTATCAGTGTATCCCGATGTTTGAATCTGATGGCTAAAACCTAACTCTGGTATTAAGAATCAGCAATATAAATATGTATGACTCCGCCTGGTCCCCGTTTGTTTTTGTCTTGTCTCTTGTCCCCATTGTCTAGTTCCATGTTTCCCTAGTGTGTTTACCATGTTTCCCTAGTGTGTTTACCTTGTTCCCCTGTGTTCTTCCCGGCCCCTCCCTTGCTCCGCCTAGCCTCCTTTTATGGTCCTTCCTCTGTTTCCCCAATCACCACCCTCACCTGTTCCCTGTTCCCCAATCATCCCTAGTGTATTTAAGCTGTGTTCTCCCCTGTCTCTGTGCTGGTTTGTTGTTGATGTCTGCGTAAATTTCTATGTCGCTGGTGTGGACTATATCTGTGTTTCCTGGACTTTGGAGTACCTGTGTTGTGAGCATTTTTGTTGTGTACTTTTTGCCCTTGCCTGGCTCCTTTTTTTTGTTGTCCTCTAGACTATCCTGGTTTTATATTTTCCTGTTTAAGTTTCCCAATTAAAATACCTTTTGAGCTCCACTCCTGCCTGCCTGTGTCTGAGCCCGAGTCACGGACTACACTATCCCTGACAATAGCAATATGCAATAATAGTTAACACATGTAATGTACAGTATATTTAATCTGTTTAGCTGCCTGTCTCTCTCTGTTTCAGCAACAATATAGTAGGCTAACATTGTGGACCTTTTTCATGGGAAGAAAATACTCACTGGAGCACTTGACTTGAAATGTAATATAATGCAATTAGACACACAGACATGCAACTCGTAAAGACATTAGAGCAAAATAGAGAAAGATGCGGTAATATAGAAAGCCGGTTGGGATCCATTAAACAAAGGCAAACACAATATTCCCGAAAGCAAACAAAGAACCTGTATAAAAATATTTTCAGAGATAGGTAGCAGCAGCCATTTGGAGAGCACAGCACATGAATATTTATAATAATTCTTTCTTACTTGCTTTCTGCATGTTTATTTTAAGTGTGGACTTTATACTATTAACTGACTTTAAATGTCCTAAATCATGAACATTGATTAAACTAAGTGTGCTATATCTTTTGTATTAGGTGTGGCGCAAAGCTTTGGTGGTTTTCATCGCCCTATCTAGAGTGTGCCTCATTTAAAAGTAATCAATTGTTATACATTATAGTGCCCCATTATAGTGCCCCGGGAAACGTCTAATTTCGTACTGTGGTTATATAATCATCCTGCTTTATGTACAGTTCATTTATTAGTCTGTTTTTCATGAACTCATTCACTCTTCTTAGACTGTCGCAATAAAATCTTTAAATACAGTAAGTATAATTAACAAAGGAAGTGAAGGCTAAAATACTAGGATTCTGCTTTCCATTTCCAATGTACCCCTACAATGCCACACAACCCACCATATAGCAAACACCTCACACGCCCATCCTTCCACAGTAAATAATAATAGGGGTGTTTCGCAAAATCAGAAAACTGAAACAGCAATCAATTTTTTATTTTTAGTTACAGTTTACTACTGTGTATAACTATCGAACCTTTCTCTTTCCCTCTTTTTTATTACACGTTCAATTCTGGTCTTCATATAGGTGTAGTGAAGTCATGTGCTTGCCTGAGCCAATCAGGGCTGAGCAGAGCTTGAGGCCTAAGTGAACGCTGTTTTTCTAAAATAGTACAAGAATAGAAAAATAATCCAACTGTGACCTCAAAATCGGAATTTGTGTCGAATGAGTGGTGTGATGAGATGAAGATGCTATACTGCTCAGAGATAAGAGGCTAATGGCTAAAAGCAGCCTACTTGTTTGTTTGTATGCAGGTATGTATTGGTGTAATGATGCACCGTGTGTCAAATATAAATAATGTAATGAAATATGGGCATATATTTAGCACAGTATGAATAGGCTCATTTTATGTGTATATTTTCAGGCTTTTGGCTCAGAAGGGATCTTTGGTGATACAGCTTTGGGTATACGGTATTTGCTGTGAACCAGGGTCCAAATTTGGCTTCTAAGCCCTGGTTGTAAAGTAGGCCTGCAGTAGAGGGTGGGGGTGGGGGCGTGGATATTGGGTACCCATAGATCTTTATGGTTAATTTGACAACTGAAAATACGTTTTTGTTTCAATGTGATTTATGTCATTATGTACCTATAAGTATAATGTCGGCCATTATTGTCAGTAAAGACTGAGGAAGCTTTCACAATATCACTATAAATATAATGCTAATGCAATAAATGGTTTGGGGATGCTTCAGGGATGCCTGTAAAGGTCAAATGTGTGTTAATGAATTTAACTTGATAATTTCCTACCGATCAATACCACAGCCTTATCTCAGAAGTCAACAGATGTTTGCATTGTTTTATGATTTATTTTTATTTTACAGTCCCATCATGTGGTAAATTGTCCACCTCCGCTGTAGATGTTAAAGGGACACTACTCGATTTGTGTTTAGAGTTAAGGCACCTTTTGTCACGGCTGATGGTGGTTAAAGAGGACCTACGTGCTGAAATGTAGTTGATGATTTATTGAAAACCAGGCTTGGGAAACAGAACTCGTGAAAAAGCACATCTGCCACCACGTGACATTTAGAATCTTTAGACATAATTTCAAGAGTTTCATGCTTAAAAAGGACAAGAGGACAGACTGATTGACTGACTAAATAAATAAATAGCAATCCAGCGACGATTACTCGGTACTCATATCGCTGAACAAGAAAATAAAAACTAAATTTACTTTACTGGCTACTGCACAATGTAAAGAAAATGGTTTTTTTTCGCCTTGCCTAGAATTTTAAAGAAAATAAAACCAATGTCACATATTTGCATTGCAAACATTCACATTGTGTGTTTATGGAGTTAGTAAAAAACACATTTTAAATAATTTCACTCACTTGCGAATAAAACACTCGACAAAATCGCCTTTACCCTTGTGGTTGAAACCAGCATTAGAAAAATGTTTTTAGAAAGATGCATTAGAAAGATGTAGTGGTGCTTGAGTCAGAACCTTTTTGCTTGCAAAAACTGGTGGTTAACAAGTTCAACTGTTGACAAATGTACTAATTGTAAGTCGCTTTGGATAAAAGC
>JAODLI010009680.1:0-26243 GCA_027575585.1 Percopsis omiscomaycus | reverse complement strand
AGAGAGCGAGAGAGAGAGAGAGAGAGAGAGAGAGAGAGAGAGAGAGAGAGAGACAAATGGGTGTAACTGGTGGCTCACTGGGGCTTTTCGAGTGGGCTGTTCTCTCTGTGTTCACATGGGTTTCCTCCAAGTGCAGATGTGGTTAAAATTCCCTAATGCTGCCATTCTGCAATTATTGTGCCTGCTTTGTTTAAAATATTTATCCTAAACCCCAGCAGGCCAGAAGAGAGCTTGTTCAGGACAAGTCTTTGTCTGCCATGTCACAAAGACAGAGAGATGACAACAGTCCAGACAAGGCTACACTACAATGTTTCTAACTCCTCTTTTAGAAATCTTCCCATGAACACAACCACAGCAGTGCAGAGAAAAATAGCCAAATATTGCAAATTCATGAGCACATGTAAAATCTAATGATACAAAATCAATGGAAGTTTTAAAAAAAATTGTAATTTAAGGATTTTTGTGGACCTCCTGGGCATTCAAACCAAATTTGACACAATACCCAGGAACAGGAGAAAAAAAATTCACACACACCTCTAAATAAATAAATACAAATGTTATTAAGGCTTTTGAAATGCTCCATCACGTACACAGCACGCACATAGAACTTTGTACCCACTGGGCTGAAAACACTTAAATACACTTCCAACTAACAACTCAACCATTTGGTCCTTAGCTAAACAAATAACAATAGGATAACATAGTAATGACTAACGTATTGTTGTCAATTGGATGATCATCACAAAAAAACATTTTTAAAAGAAATGTCTGCCCAGTGAAGAATGAGCCCACTTGTTTGTTAAACGGTTTGGAGGGAATATTTCCCTATATTCCCCTTTATATATTTATTACTGTACTCTAGACCAAATAGACTCATAAACATTTCTGTGACGAAGAGGTTTGTGTGAGGAGTGTTTAGCTTCAAACTAAATATTTTAGCTCTTGATATAATATAATATTGTAATCTGTAATCACATTTTATTTTTAAATACAATGACAGTGTTGCAATAAACTATTATAAAACGATTTAGCTTAAAAAGGTTTCTTTCAGCCATCAATAAGCAAAAAAACTAAACACAAAAGGCACAACATTCTTAATATAAAGTTCAAACAATAACAATTAATAAACAATGGACAATGTGTTATTATACCTCCTGTGTATTGTCAGAGAACATGATTTAAGGTAAGTCTTCTAAATGTCACGACGAACCTTGGTCCAATGCGGCATCATCAGCCGCCTGCCCACAAATCAATAATTCCTGAAATGTCATGCAGTTTCATGGATTGATTCTAACTAGAAGTTTGTTTCAAATGGAGGTTTCCAGTTGGAAAATTCCACATCGCTTACAGTTTCTCAAAATAACTAATTTCACTCACAAATGTATTAATATAAAACTAACATTTTAGAACACACCTGCATGAGAGACTGGTTTCCAGTCAAATCAGAACAACATCTGACCCCCTCTGACAGTCCTCAATTCACCTTCAGCACCTGTGCGCTGAAACACACAGGAAGAGGCAGCAGAGAGATGGCCACGGTGATTTGATGCCCACATTTAAAACAACTCCAGTCAGTCTTGGTGATATTCAGCGACACAGATCATTTCATCACAGACTTCCAAATGACACAATTATCTACAATTGCCTCTTGGTACAGACACGTGAATAGAGGCACCTCCAGGAGCTGTTGAAGTGACCTGCTACCGGATTAAAATGCTTTAATTCATTCCCTCGTACATTCACAATGAAACTTTTCTATGGCTAGACCTGTGTTAGCAACGTCTTAATAATAATGCCGTATTAATGCATTAATGCAATACTGCAATTCACAAATACAGTGTCAAGAGTAGACAGACATAGTATCAGTATAGGCCTGTAACCATATATGACTTTTTTATATAAGGAAGGTAATCCAGGTCTGAGTCCTCTGAGTCCTCTGAAGAACCATCGCTGGAGTAAAGCGTGTTCAGATCAAACGAACGGTAATGAACACAGTCGTCTTCCTCTGCATCGTCTTCCTCAAGCGCAGGAGATATCCTCGCGCTCAGACGACTGAGCTCCTGCTGGTTCAGCCTGGCGAGCCTCACGTAGGGCTGGAGTGCCCCCGACTGCCATGCTGCTGTCCGCTCCTGGGCTCGGTCAGACGGGGAGCTTTGTGAGGGAATGAGAGTCTGTCCTTGTTCAGGGTTAAGGCTGTGGTTCAGGGGTGCACACGTCTCAGGGCGAGGAGTAGAAGAGGGAGGAGACTCCGTGGGGGGAGGGGCAGAGACCGGCAGGGGCCGGGCGACCTGGTCTACAGAAGGTCTGGTGTATAAAAGGGTTTGAGGCACAGAAGTGTTGACCGTCAGAGCCCCAGACTGAGTGCTGTGAAGTGCAGCCTGTGTAGAATGGATGAGAAGGTCGGAGTCAGTCGACAAGGGGGGAGAATGTGACTGAACGTGTGTCCAGGCCTTTTTGGACTTCTCAGGTAAAGAGAGACAGGTGGGGGGGGGCGAACCCTGCTTCTTCACAGTGAGAGGTCGTCTGAACCTCCTTGAAAGTCTGGAGTAGCGTTGTCGAGTCGGGCGGAGACAATATGTGGTGGCAGGTGGATCTGGTGACAGGGGACCAGTAAGCAGAAAGTCGGGTAGCGATCTGGGGCTGACGGGTGGTCCGGGTCGGTCGACCACAGGGGCAGCTAGGGTGACGAACAAGGCTGTGGGTGGACATACAGTTTGTGGTCCAACCATCACGGCTTCTTCCTGCCTTGAGGTGGGGCAGGATGGATGGGCCAATGGTTGAGGAAGAGATGTAGAAGAGTTAGAGAAGTGAGGAGGAGATATATGGTGGGGTTCTGAGGGTGATGCCATGTGATTTTGCCAGCCCGCTGGTGACAGCCCAGGGGACACCAGGAGGTCCTTAGGGGAGGAGGAGAGTGGGGGTGCTGGAGATGCTTGGGCACTGTTAGCTGCCTCTCCACCTGAAGCAGAGCCTGGCATCTCCGTGGGAGACATTTGTGCTGTCTGAAGAGAGGTGGGGGTCTTTGAGGGCATGTGCAGTGGGCCGGGGGGGCTGGGGACAAGCAGAGATGGGGTGAGGTCCTGTGAGGAGGAAGAGGAGGAGGCCTGAAGCGATAGTTCTATAGGACACTCCTGCAGAATGCTCCTCACCCAGCACCGGTGTTTAGCGCAAAACTGAGGGGAGGAGACATACTCCCAGCTGGCTAAACTGCTCTCTTTCTCCTCCTCATCACCATCCCTGGCGTTTGCCTCCTCCTTCCCTGCGTCATCCCGCAACCCCCATCCTAACTCCACATTGTCCCCCTCCAACGGTTCCTCCGCCGTCTCACAAGCCTCCCTCTCGTCTTCTGCACGTTGCTGCCACCCAGCCTCCTCGACAACCTCCTCGTCATCCAGCAGGAGAGGGCTTCCTTCGGCCCACATTATCTTCTCGGAATGCTCCCCTACAGGAGCTCCCGGAGAGGAGGTGGCCGGCAGAACCAACTTAGTGGCACAAGGAGGTTTCATGGTCGCTCCTTGTGATGGACTTGGGGTTAGCCTGTCACCGTGGTGACATTCAGCAGATGAAGCTATTAAGAAACAGTAGATTAACAACAACGGCAGTTAGAAATACATAACTGGCCAAGTGAAGTTGAGTAATACGAATACATGAGAATGCCCTGAAGACACGTCCTTACACAACACAGCTCCTAATACATCGTCCATATATTGTCGTTCTTATCAGATGTTTAATCGTCTAATCAAATATTTACATTTCACAGGATAGTTTTGATGGATATATACTGTACATTATACTATTGATTTTCATTCTTTAAATGATTGTCAGCACCTTGCAGAAGTCTCTTCAAAGATGTTTCTATGGGTCTGGAGTCACACATAAGAACCCTCAACAGCAAGCTTTCCTCCTTCGCCATAGGACTCTCCTTCTTTAATAGCTGGTACAAACATTCATAAAACAAAAGATGCAAATGTGAATCTTACACCGTACATGTCATTATACTTATGCTCATTCACTATTTCAGTTTCTAACATTCGATAACTGATTTTTGTTTTCAGGACAGCCCTAAGACTAACAACTTAAACAGACAATCGCATTAGTAACACCAAAACCTAAAAACACAACATTTACTGTCAGTTGCCTGCTGTCATTGTTATGTTACATTTATAGCATTTAGCGGACGCTTTTATCCAAAGCGACTTACAATTAGTACATTTTACATGGAGCATGTAGGGGTTAGGCATCTTGCTCAAGGATGCTTACAGGTAGGCCACCTCTGGGGTTTGAACCCACGACCTTCCGGCTGGGAGTCCAAAACCCAGACCACTAGGCTATCCTGCCCCCGTGAATTATGTGAAATTGTTGTTACAGTTACTGTACAATAATTTCAGATAATAATTGTCAATGCAAAGGAATTGTTTTAAATTCAATTAATCCCTTGCTTGATAAATCCCAGGGACGGCAAAACACAAATCTCCCCACATCTACTCACACACACACACACCTTATCGATGTATGTGTCTTTGGGTAAAACGGCCTCCAGTTCCTCTAGATAATTTAGAAGTCTGTCCTCCAGTTTCTGGGCATACCGTTCACCGTACTCTTCTTCCATCTGGTTCTGGTGGACAACCATTGTCATGTTGTTTAGCATGTTCATATACACAAAGTATCGAATTACATATTACATACCATATATCATATATTACTTTAAGACCAGATGTCTACTTGTGAGCATTGCCTTTTACACAGTCTCTATTGTTTACTGCTGTCAACTGACACAGTGTGTAGACTATTGAGACGCAAGGACATGTCAACACAGGCTAAGGAAAACCTTTCTCTGGAGGCATATTAAGCCAAGACCCAAGTTAAATATATACTATTTATCTCAAGAAGTTCTGCTTCAAAGAAGGACAATAAACAGCAACAGAATCCTGCAATTACTCCTCATTGCACCAAATACTGATGATGGACAAGACAGTGAGCAGGAACTCGGAAAGAATGCTATCAAAATGGGGGCATCTAGTGCACCCTGCTGGATGGAAATAGAACTGCTGCCTAGCCATGGAAGAGACTTATTCAATGACCAAAGGAAACTGGTGTGCAGTGCATAAACTGGGTGTGCAGTGCATAAACTGGGTGTGCAGTGCATAAACTGGGTGTGCAGTGCATAAACTGGGCGCCCCTGTAGATAACATCCACCCAGCCCACAGCCTCCAACCCCCGCGATGCGGTGGAGTCTGTCTCGTGTTCCTGAGTGTATTACAGTGCAATGGGAATACATTGTTGAAGAAGAAATGCACTTCAAATAATAATAAATGTAAAGCAGAAATAAATGTGTTCTGAGTTTGTCACACCACATAAAAATATGTTATTAACCACCCAGCCAAATCTGAATGAATAAAAAAAAAAAAATCTCCAAGTATATCAAATTAGGTTTCGAAATAGTGAAAAATGAACCACTATTCTCTGCTCTAAAACGCTGGGGGTGTGTCCGCTGAAGGCACCGAAGCCACACCCAATCGCGGGAAAGGTGCCGCCTCTCTCAACTGTCAAATACCACTAGTCCAGAGTGCGAAATGGATACTCGGTCTACGAGCTATACATGTATGGTGTAGCCATACGTTTGAACCACCAGAGCCGGAATCAAATTCTGAGCCCGAGGATAACGACAAAAAACGCGAAAACGCGAGCAGAAAAGTGTTTAGCAGCAAGTGTTTAATAATTTATGAATAACTTATTCGTGTCTTGTTTTTGTCAGCCCTTCTCTGAAGGGGTTAAATGGCCTGACACCACACCACTGATTTCATGCATACAAAATACTACTATTAAAGAATTGGACTTGCATACCTCCCACAGAGTAAATGACAAAACAAAACTCTGAAGCCATTTCAGCCAATCATCATGGCCCCTCTTGTGTTAAATTACATTGTGTGTATGTGACTAAACCCACCTTGATATAATGGTCAAGTTTGTCCTTGTTCATTGCAAGGCTTTGGGCCAAGGACTTAAAGTCCCGTTGGTTCTTTTTCATGAGGGACATCTCTTGCCGGCTCTGAATAACAGCAGAGAGAAGATGGAGTCAATTCTGAGACTATGGATCATCATACAATAAAATACTGATTGATATACCCCTGTAACTAAATGTTATAACCTGTTGAAAGTACCTGGGAAAACTGTTTTTTGACTGGTGTGGCAAAAAATTTGTTTGTTGACTAGAGAAAGAACAGGGCTCACACAGCTGCATACTCACACACTGGTCTTGGTATTGAGGTAGGTTACTGGGAAACAGTTGGAGAATTTTCACCACAGTAGGAATAACGCCATGGCCTTCCCTGAATATCCACATTATGATCTGGAAGAGAAAAATAGGTGTGTGTATGTCAAAGGGTGTCATAGAATTCTGAGATATTATTGTCTTGTTTAGGTGACACTTAAAGTGAATTATCAAAAAAAAGAATCGGAGACAAGCTAGCTGGCAGGTTGAGGAAAATAATGTTTGTCTGACTGAAGAGTTTCATTTTAGGAGAATGTGGTAAAAGTTAATCAAAGTGACTGAACCTAAAATCAAAATGAATCAAGCTTTTTATGTGATCCCTCAGTCCATCAATCCGTCCTCACCATTGTCTTGAGACCAAAAATGATCTTCATGTGTTTGATTGGAGTCACAAGTCTGGGCAGAATTCTATATGTCGCTTCCAGAAACGATACGACCTTCTCAAAGCCCCCGATTTCCCTTTTCTTCATGAGGGTGTAGGCCTGGGCAGATCCAATACGCAGTCTCCATGGTTCATCGAGACTCAGCGGCTGTTGTCCAATATCTGGCAAAAAAGAAGGGTCCACGGCTAGGTGGGGAGACAACACAAAATCAGCCTGGCTAATTAACGTTACTGCTTTCAGAAAATTGCAATATACTAATTCTGCCTAAAATCAATATTGAATATATAATTTAGTCTGTAGTGTGTTGTGTAGTCATGTCAATGGCAGTCAAGTGATCGTTAAGAAACTAATGTGTTGCTTTAAAAAATTAAAATTCACCCAACTTTTAAATATATCCATCGTCTTGTGAACCCAGGCATATTCCACGATCCACATCGGTAACACTGGTATCTTCTGTAAGTAACGTATTTCCCAAATTTGCTCTTCTTCCATCACTTGTGCACTCCGTCCGTTGCCCGTTACTACAGTGATGCCCGGCTACAGAAGGGAGAGGGGGAGGACGGTCGGTCCTGCACCGCCCCACCCGAGTCAACCTGCCCAGCTGGACATGTACCGGCAAGTTGTGGGTATGAGCTGTTTAACAATGGGCTACCTCGTTCGTACAACGAAAACTGCTTCTGTATTGCAACCAAACGATGTCAAAATAAAAGTTTACAGGTTAATGATCAGTGATAGCGCCAAGCCATTTTTAACACGAAAAGGCTTATATTGTGAAGTTTGAGTGCGCTTGTTTAACTTCACCCGGAAGTTATTTTTGCAGTAGAAAGCAACTAGCCATTGCTCACTCACCTTCTATCCAAATATTACTTTAATTCTCTAAATACATTTTAATCATAATGACAATGACCCTATTACTGTAATGTTTAATATTTTTTAGTAATCTAACAAGATTTGTTAGCTTGTTATAACTAGGTAGGCTATGGTCCTGTCCTACTCGCTAACTGACAAGGTTCAACCAAGGAGATTCAAACGTCAAAGTGAAATGTAATCTCCTGGTTTTATCTTTCGTAACATTTGTTTTATTGCGTACGTTGACAGGTCTAACTCTGGTCTAACCTGTGATTTCTGCCTTGTTTGCACTCAGCCAGGACTCCACCACTATGAACAGGACATGTGCATCTGTGTTGCAACTCAGAGGGGCTCTCAGACTGTTGAAACCAAAAGCCCTGAACAGTAGCAAGCGTGAGTTGAGATCAGCTGCAGGATGTACCCCGCTTCTGCCATCCATTTCTCTCCACACCTCCAGATATTTCTATTCTACCGACATTAAGGTGCGTTCATATCTTCAGTATATGAAACGTAAGCTCAAGGCCCCTCCTAGTCCACCATACAGTCATGTATGCCAGGTTGGAGACCCTGTGCTGCGTTCACAAGCAGCAGCCGTGGACCCTGCGTTGATAACGGGTCCCGATATCCAACTAGTCATCAACACTTTGGTAAAAGTCATGCGCAAGCTGGACTGCGTAGGACTGAGCGCACCACAGATCGGGGTGCCTCTACGCATCTTGGTTCTGGAGTATCCTGAGAAGATGTTGCAGGAGAGTTCACCTGCGTTGAGGGAGGTCAAAGGTCTCTCCCAGCAGCCACTGAGGGTCTTTGTCAACCCCCAGTTGAGAGTCCTGGATGGACGGCAAGTGGTTTTCCAGGAGGCCTGTGAGAGCATCTCAGGGTTTTCTGCAACAGTACCACGGTACCTGTCTGTGGAAGTGTCAGGTAAGTGTAATTTTATTGATGAATTGAGTTTCCTTCACAGCAGCAAAACAAGCTCTACGTCCTTTTTGTTTAAGCTATTTAACTCCTTTTTGTCTTATCCAACCAGTAAGCTCCGATTCCCCATCCCCTCTCAAATATTACGGGCCAACACTCACTTAAGTAGATCTTTAGACCCGTTAGGGTTAAATGTAGGCCAGATTGAGGTGAATCTCTGACTCCTCCTTTGCGTGTAATGCATGTTTAACAAGTTTCTGGGGGTTGTCCCGTTGCAGGGCTGAATGAAAAAGGAGAACCGGTTTCTTGGCAGGCGAATGGCTGGTCCGCTCGCATCCTTCAGCACGAGGTGGACCATCTGGATGGAGTTCTCTACATCGACCACATGGACAGCAAAACCTTCATCAACATCAACTGGCAGGAACACAATGAGTAGCAGACACCGTGTCTCCAGCAAGCAACCTCTGGACATCTATCAAGACATCAACAGACCTCAAAGTCCACCAGAAACATTTACCTTTGTTTGAAACCAAAATCGCTACCAGTATGTTTCCAGTGACTGCAAGACTAGTATGATTTCAAAACACAGGATCATTGAGCAAAATATTCTCTATACTTCAAAAATACTTCAGCACTGCGTGGTACACATAGTGTCCCAAATGGTGGTACAGAGATAAGCCAAGTTGATATGCATGTTTGTAATGTTTTTTTGTTTTTTTCCCTTCATTAAAATATGTTGTAGACACACATTGCTGTTGACTACTCACTCGTGAACATGAAGGCTTTGTGGGGGACCTGTAAGAATGTCTGCAACATGAAGACACTAGACCCAGGAATATTCAGACTTTTTTTTAAAATGGCCGTCTGCTAGCTACTTTCAAAGGCCTAACCAGAGAGAGAAGACAGACCACGTAAAGAATCTTTCATAGAACTTCATGGGGGAAGTCCGTAACATCAAAGATGGCGGTTGTATCCCGCCCCCCCAAAGAACCAATCGCCTGCTACATAACGACCAATCGGGAAACCTATTAAGCCAATCGTGTGGTTGCATTGACCTCGCGCATGCATAGAAGTATAAGAAAAAAACTTTTTAAACCTTATTTTGGGGGTAAAGTCACCAAACTTTAAGCAGTTTTTCAATCAGATTTGACTGGTGATTCTATACATGCAGTTTTAATGTCCCGATGACCATTGAAAGTTATGGCTCTCTCCTCATTTATTTAAATAGGGGCCTGGTCTTGTTAGCCCGAAATAACTGCCCACAGGCGTTACCAAAATGGCTGCCGAGTGGCCTGTCTATTTTATAATATCTCTAGCAATTGTACACCCAACCATAAGGAGATGTTCGGCTAAACATAAGAGGAAAGGTCAGACAATACCTAATAAAAAAAGCTCTTGTACTGCTTAGGACATGCTGAATTAAAAGCTTACCTCAGCCTGTCTGTAGAAAACCTTTCACTTTATGCAATCTGAGGCCAAACAAGAGTCAGTCATCTGCAATCTGAATCAAATTCAGCTTGGGTTCCTAATGCAGTCAAGTGTGTGAGATTGCATTAGGAACATGTAAATGTAATAAAATAAAAATCTGACAGTGGTTTGTAAACAATATTATTATAATATCAGCCATCTTAAAATGTCTACAAATGACAAATAGCAAAAGTGTCATTCAAGCATTTTATTAAGACCACTTTTCAGGCAGCCATAAAATGAAAAACCAGGTTTCTATTTCCTCAACGTTTACATTCCCTCAACCCAAACCAAAAATGCCAACATTAAACTCTTTAAAAGTGGATCATGGTAAATATGGCCACTTAAGACGATTAAATGAAATATTGAATATCAGGGTCTAAAAGGGGACCCAAATAGAAAAATAAGAACTTGTATTAACTAAAAGTATTGTAAGGCAAAATTGTAGATTTTGGCTATAAGAAATTTTGATTGATTCCATAATGAAGATTTAAGGCACTGCGATGTCTCCCTTTGTGCCTCAGTGCAACCTGTAGTGCTGTGCTAATTACACAGAGGATGACTGGTCAAATGTTTGGCCACAGGCACATGCAAGAGGATTCCGGTACCAACACTGACTGCAATATTCTGTGCCACAATATCTACACAAGACGAGAGGCGTTCTTGAACATGACCTCCCACACTTACAAGTTTGAAGGACGTTGACCTTATGGTACAACTCGCGGCAGTATTTTAAACCCTTGCAGCTTTTAGAATGGAAAACAGAACAATCGAGGCAGGTATAGTGTGGGTCTGGGTGGGCAGGGTCACAGCAGTCATGGTAGGAGATTGGCTGGATTTGGCTCATTAAATCTGGGTTCCCAGGCAGAACTGGGGCTCCCATGGCGGTCTTAGCTCGTGACGCGGGGTCACTCCGGCCTGCCTCTTTTAGACTGAGCGCTCTCTGTCCCGACGCATCTCCAATAGACGCATCTGTCGACTTCTCTGATGCTGCCACAGCGCGCTCGCTAGTTTGGCATTTCTGCGAGAAATCACAGGCCAAGCTGTTGCAATTCAGGCCCTGCTGATGGTATACTCCATTATGCTGCACAGAGCTGAAGAAGAGTTTGGGATCAGATGGTAAAGGAGCCCCCAGAGCCTGCGCTGCACTGTGTGGTCGAGAGTCAGGCTGCGGCTTCATGTACTCTTCATAAGGACGTCCAACTTGTTTAGCAGCGGCTGCAGAGCTGCTGAACCCCGACGGGGCCATCAGCTGGTGGTTCAGCGTAGTGACACACACGGGTTTTCCTGGCTGGGGGGCGGATAGGGACGAAGGTGGCGTGACACCGTTGCTGTGAGGTTTGACAGCGGCAGACGCTGTACTGCTGTGAAGGGCCAAAGGCCGAGGACCCTCATCGTCGGTGACCCTCTCTGTCTGCCCGCCGGGGACCTCGGCAGCGGTGTACAGATCAAGGTCCTGCTCACCATCAATCGTAGAGATCACCAGGAGGTCACGCTTTGGGAGATGGTGAACCTCCAGAGTCTTCCTGGTATTGTCCAGAGACACCTGTAGGAACAAGATTAGATTTATATAATATTTCCATTCTACTGTACTTCACTGCATAGTGCCTTTCTATTAAACGTTTATATTAACAGGAAAATGTTGACTGTACTGTAGATCTGCTGGTTAGTGGATGGACCTTACCTGAACGCCGTGTCCCCGCTGTCGCTCGCTCACAACAGTCAGCTCCCAGTCTGCGTCGCCAGCGTGCCTCCCCAGGGCCGACAGCAGGAGGTGACACTCACAGCGCCCCAGGAAGAAAGCACAGGACAGGCGGTGAAGATGGTCGCGATCGGTGAAATTGACGCCCAAGGCCTCGCGCTCAAGCTCCTCGTTTTTGCCATAAGAAGGCTGGTATCCTAGCAGCCCAAACAGTCCCAGAATCTGCGGCATGGGCAGAACTGGCTTGATGTAGTGGGTGACAATGCCCGAGTACATCTGAGAGAAAATACAAAAATGTTTTGTTATCGTTTTGGGGGGGAAAAAAATAGAAATCACTAACACAGGATACATTACTGAACTAAAGATTTAACCTAAAGACAGTATGTGTGGCTTGGTAGATCTATGTCTTTATGTGTGTGAAAATGTGTGCTTGCAAATTCCTGTCTTTCTTCGTTACAGCCAACAGCTTTTGTCTTTTATGTCCGTAATAGGTCATGTAAATGACAATAATAAAAAATATATATATTGAAAGGCAGCCAACCTTGACCACTTTGTACTCCTCTCTCCAGGGGCTGAGGTACAGGTTCAATGCTGCTTGCTCCAAGACCTCAAATGCCTTGACCAGCCCCTTCAGGCCCCCTCTGGCCCTGGCTCCCCCAACAGTGGCGTGGGTTGCTCTGAGTGACTCCTCCATGACTTTTAGTGGGTCCAGGCCTAGGGAGTGTGTATACCGGGGGTCTCCATCTTTCAGCATCACCTCCACCAGTCTCCATAGCTCCTCATCCTGACACACCAGACTGGAGCCCCCTCCAGCAATCAGCTTCTCCAAGCTAACGTCATACCTGGTCAGGAGCTGTGCGTTATTCTGGTCCAGGGTGCTCATCTCTGTCATTCAGAGAGGGAGACTAATCTTAAAAATGTCGAACGTCAATAGTGGAGTCCCGATAGTTTGAGCTTTGTAACTTGATACGTTGTACTACTAGAACATTACAAGATGGTTGCCTGTAGATATTTACATGTAATGCGTTCTTAAATTTGAAAACGAAAGTGGAAGTGAATGTTCTGGCCTGGACAATGGTTTCACCAAAACCCAAGCTAGTTCAGGTTAGCATCTGCGGTTGACGTTGGACCGCAAGCTAATACGTAAAAAACATTGACCAATACTGACACATCGTTTGTTTTAGTAAACGATCCAATAAAACGTTTACCGGTTCAAAAATAAATTAACCGGATATTGTTAGGGTCAATAGCTAAAACGTTATTAGCATTCACGTCGGGATTCAATGTAATCACATTTCATGACTAACGAAATATAAAACACTAACCTGACTCTTATGAAACCATATGGAAATTAATATATAAAATCCATCTTCGATTGTTCTACATTCGCTGATCAGTTTGATTGCGAACAATCAGTCAAACTTCAGATATTAAAGTAAACATTGTCACGTGTCTAACAAAAAAATCCCAACACCAGAGTTGCGCTTGGTTTACAATACATCAACAGGACGAGGCGGATGTCCCGCCCATAGACATAGAATACAATCATCTTTATTATGTGTCTGTGGTGTCGCAATCAAAGGAAAGATATTTTGAAACCCTAAACCCTAAACCCTAAATTAATTTAACATTTATGGAACATGTTTGATGACGCGGATCGTACAGTCTCGTTATTGATTGTTCTGGTCAATCTTTGACGCAATTCGATATTATGACATTTTCTCTCCACAAGATGGCGGTATAAACTAATTATATCGACGGAATTTTACACTACCAGACAAGTGTAGGCTGTTACAACCTACCTCCTACTGTCTATCTCAATACCCCCAGTCAGACTGTTCATTCAGCTGTAGCAGTAATATGTCTAGGCGCTGTGCAATTGGTTAACTACTGTCTTGTAGCCTACTCTGGCAGGTAGGCTACTATATTTCCAAGCCAGCCGTCATTCTTATCTTCGTGGTCAAGTCAGCGCCGATATTCTAAACATTAGGTCTACGGGTCGGCAATAACATACTTTGCGAAGGTCCCGTTGAAGCATATTAAAGCAGATAGTTAGGAAATGTATTTCTCTCATTTTCACATTTTCTCTAAAAGAAGACACATCTTTGTCATATTTAACATGATATGAAAACGCATTAAACAATGAATAGAAAATTAACACGTTTTTTATTTCACCAGAAGTCAAAACCTTGCACACATCCTATCAACCACTGTGGCATTTAGGAGACATTAAATGGCATCATAAGTTGTCATAAGTCCCTAATGATAACAAGTGAGGGGCTTTATTACTAGGCTATATTAAAGATGCTAAAACATTTTTTTTAAACACAAGTAGAAAAGTGTACGTATAAAGTGTAGGCTACATATGAAGCACTTTTACTGTAGCGTTTTGGAGTAGCCTAGAGCCTAATTCAGTGACAAAGTCCCATATGGTGACAAGCGAGCAAGCTTTACTATCGCTATATTTTAGATTCTATAAAATGCATAAAAACATTAGAAGAAAAAGCAACATGTTTTGGGATTTTGCACTACTAAAACTAAGTCCCTTATGGTGACCAGCAAGCACGCTTTTTCTATATAGATTCTATAAAAACACATTAACCCATAAGTAGAAAAAGCTAAACATGTTTTTGAATTCATCACTACTCAATCTATATGCACACATAATATCAAATACATTTACTGTAGCATTTTGCTGAAAAGTGAGCAAGTTTTTTCCGCTATAGATGCATTAAAAACACAATACACCACAAGCACATTTACTGTAGCATTAGGCCTACTGTACCAATGCAGTACAACTACAATACATTAATTGTGACAGATATACTGTCCAAATATATGACAACAGTCGCCCTGTTTAAAATCCATCAAAATAGTAAAATCTAGAAATCTAAAACATTTATTTTATTTTTTGTATGTTCAGATGTTGAAAATACAAACACGTCATAATTGAGTTGTGTCATTGTCTACCTCAGCTGCTAAGTGCAATGATATTAAGATACAAAAAAAGAAATGGAAAATGTGTACGCTGTCTTGAACATAAAGAGGCCATTTTCAATAAATTTATACAAAATAATAAATAAATAAAAACCCCAGGTCGTTCAGGGTCTGATGATCATCAACAGCTGTTCCTGATGCTAGTCTGGGTGTGGTCCATTTGTTGTCAAGAGGCTGCTTTGGAACATCAGGATGAACAAAGCTTTTTGATGTGAACTTCTAACTTTATTGCAGGTGCAGTTGGACGGTAGACTGGAACCACAAAACATCCAGCCATGAACTAACAGAAACACAGGGTTTAAATAAAGGGGAGCACAGGTGAAAACATTAACCAAATCAAGGACACAAAGCAATGGGGGAGACAGAAAACCAGGACTGCAACTAAATAACTTTGGAACACAAGGAAAACATAGACTTGAACAAAGCTAACTGGGCAGTGAACTGCAAGGCGCAGTTCATGAGTTGTTACAGGTACCAAGGTGGATTCTGAAGAGGTGGTTGGTTTTTTTTTTTTTGTGCCAGAACTGCTGCTCACTCAATGTCAATTCTGTTTTTCGCACTATTTACTGTTCACAAAACAGATAACCCTTCGACGAGGGCCAGTAGGCCTAGCAGTGATTTGATGCTTCATGCCGTGAGATTGTGGGGTTGGTCAGGACGGGGAACTCAGCAAGAAGGCGTGAGAGGTCGTCTGAGGTGGAGAACATGCAGGCCAACCTCAACTCGTGTACCAAAATGTTCTCGCGACTGTCAGAGTTGTTGTTCAGACTTCAAGTGGCGTTCACGTGAGTTTTCCCAGTGACAGGAAATCATTTGTCAGATTATTCTGACACCACATGCAGGGTAACATTCAGATGAGGGAAGTGACCTCTCAAACCTGCAGGCGTGGCTTGAGTGACAGTGGTAAGAGGGCGGAACTGTGCCCATAGAAATGCCTTAAAAGCTCCTGGTACTGAGGAGATGCGCTACTTAAATCCGCGTCCTCAGTCACGTCAATTAGCAGTATTCTGTTCAACCTCACAGCCTTGTGGATTTATATTCATGATGCCAAACTCGGACAGGGTTGTTTTAGCTCTCGGAGGAGCAGGAAGTGTGGGCTCTGGAATAGTCAAAGCACTGCTCGATAAAGGTAAGATGCAAGGGCCATTTGGAGGCATGATAAAATAAGTCTTCAACTAATCTCCAGCCTGCGGGTACAGAGCGTATTTTTAAAGAAGACCTTGCATAGAGATTAGGCAACGAACACATCTACTTTTAACATTTATTAACTTAACGTTACTGAATTCAAAACGTGACAGTAGCCTATGCGGTTCCATTCTCACCGCATTTACGCATGGATAATACCAAAATATAAACTATATAAACTATACGTTTATAAACTATATACTATAGATATAAACTATACGTTTGAAGCAGGCTAGTGAAATGTTGTCTGCGTTGATCTCACCACCGACCTTGATAAAAAACACATTAGGATAAAGTCCAAAATATTCATGTGAAAGTGATTAATCCAATGTGTTTAGACGTGTGATCTACAACGTGTGCGTGTTGTTCCTGACGCTATCAGCAGTTTAATTAAAGGTGCCTGTCAGAGAGTTTCTTCAACTGTGCGTGTGCATGTCTCTGTGTGTGTGTGTGTGTGTGTGTGTGCGTGCGCGCGCGCGTATGTATAGGATTCAAGGTAGCCGTCATCTCCAGAGACAACAGCCGTCTGGAGCGCCTGCGATCGTTTGTGTCTCCGAATACGAAAGACAACCTGACCACTATAGTGGGGAATGTTGGTGAGAACGTCCATCACACCACCAGGCCATCCATCCATCCATCCAGAGTTGGATATATAGATAGCCTACATATATTATGTTCCTAATATAATTGCATTAACTGACACGTCTGCACACAAATAATAATATAATATTACAACTGGATCTGAATAGATAAAAACATAAATATAAAACATCTAACAGTATTTCCTCCTCACTGTGTGTGTGTTCCTCTTGGGTGTGTGTGTGTGTGTGTGTGTCCTGCAGGGTCAGAGGAGGGGGCAGAGCAAGCCAAGAAGGAGCTGCTGGAGGCGGTAGGGAAAGTGACGGATATTGTCTCCTCTCTAGGCTTCAGCTGGTGGCAGGGGGGACCGCCACACACACAACCCCTCAAAGAGCTGCACTGGGTAAACACACACACACACATACATTCAATGACATGGATCATAATGTCAGTTGCCTTACCAGGTGTAACAAAATGGAATCAGGAGTCATAGAGATGCCTCATGGGATCTACTGTATATAAACCCACATAGCCCTGAGGATCGTCTGTCCAGTCAAACAAGCTCCCTTTGAGCTGTGTTTTGGTACATCTTTTTGTTCTAAAATGTAGTTTATGCTTAGCAGGTCTACTTTCCAGTCGTTGTCACATCGAATGAGCTTTTTGGGCAGCAGGACACTATTAAATTAAGTTCCTATACTCCTTCTGAGCTTCCGTCCGTCGGGGTCTATTCGTAGGTTATCGACGCCCTGCTGTTCAGTACATTTGTGTCCTGGAAGGCATTTTTCCCGCTGGTGAAGGACGCCTCGAACTCCACCTACACCTTCATCACAGGTGAGCCCGGCCTAACTCCAGCCTAAGCTACTGTAAATGAATGTCCCTCAGGGGCCCATTCCTACAATCCCACGACCTGGTTATAACAGCCACGTTACCACATTCTGGTAAATGATGTTTGCGCTCCCACAGGTGGCGCCGGAGAGAAGCTGTTGATGCCCGGAACAGGCTTCCTCACAGTGGGCGCTGCCAGCACCCTGGCCTTCTGCCAGGTGCTAAGAGAGGAATACCCAGATGTGCCCTGCAAACTCAACCAGGTGAGATTGACTGTCATTGGTGGGCAGCAGCAGTACCCCAAATACTGTTGGTGTGGGAGATAGCAGTACTTCATACTGTGTGCGTGTATACAGTATGTCATATACATGTATACATGTGCATATCGAGGTACAGTATATGAACCTTGATATAAAAGCGTCCGTCATATATTTTTAACATTTTTATTATCTCCTGCTCTCCTTCATTCACCCTCGCTCACTTCTGCTGCCCTTTCCCTTCTTTATTTCCTCTCTTGGCATTGATATTTTTGCCATTCTTTCCCTCCCTGTTGCTCCTCCCTCCATTCGTGAACCGCGGCAGTTGAAGATCAATGCAGGCGTGGCCCCTCCGGAGCGAATGTCCCCCGGCTTCCTGAACCACCTGGACCTGGGCGAGGCTGTCGCCGCCCTGTTGGAGAGACAAAGCGAGTCTCACACTGTCTTCACCATCAACTGTCCCGCAGACCTGAAATCAGTTCTATTGGAGTAAAGCGAACAACCTCCACATGGCTCTACCATGTCGCCATGGAAACCCGTCAAAGCTACTTTTCTGCTAGAACCTTTTGAACCTTGTTGTTCTGCTTGGTCTACTGATGTCTGTTATTCATAGTATTATATTGTTCCCTCTGCTCTTGGATTGTCGCATTTGTGTTTTTCCTAGATAGATAATTCATCTCAAAATCACTCACTAGTCTTATTTATAGATGTCATTATTATTCTGTAGATACGGTTTACCTTTATTGTCAAGTGTACTTTGAACGCTACGTCTGTTGTAGCCAAATTGAGGTGAACATTGATCCCTCCTCTTCGTACTACAATAGACAAGACAGCAAAACGGTAAAAAGACAGTAAAAAGGATTTATTTAGTTCAATTGTGAATTCAGGTTGTTTTTTCAAGTCAACTTGATTTTATTAGTACAGTATACATTACTGACCCACTGAATATCTGGAGAGTAATTGGATGGGGGACACGAGGGCAGGGGTGAGTTTTGGCACATTTACATCCCGTAGCGTGTCCCTGTCCAATTCACAGGAAACAACATGGCCCCCCTTTGGCCCCTTTATCTGACTCCTATTATTTTTACATGAACTAAAACAGGGTCAGGGTGATAAAGGGGTCACTGTTGCCTGTTTATTGTTATATAAAAGCATGTACTGATGCAAGGACACAGTTTAATTGAAAATAATCTGTATTTTTTTTTATTGAGAAATTAAACTAACCAGGGTGGTCTCTGTCTGTGTAGCCCTGTTTACAGGGTTTACAGGGTAAACAAAACCAAACCCCACATTTTTATGAAATGAATTAAATATTAAATATATACATTTGTGCAGTTACATTTATAATTGCATTGATAATGTAGAGGCACTGGATCGCTAATGGAAGGTAGTCAAGGATGAAAACAGAAAATCTGGAATGTGTAACTTTATTTTAGGAGTTTGTTTTTCCTTTAAAATTTGCAACAAGAATTCTAATTGTCATGCCAATAAAGATCAAATCAGCCTTATTTATTTAGCACCTCTTAAAGCAGAAGACAAAAAAGACAAGCGTAAAGTAAAACTGCATGTAGTTGACAGAAGGACTGCTCTTGTAAGGAGTCGTACTGTAAGCTGTCAGTGAGTTTTTGTTGTCGATCAGACAATTAGGCCGAATTACAATGAGCAGCAGGGTGGAATATGCTGGGGCTCTCCGTTTTCAATGGCCTCTCTCTTCCCATAACAAACAAGCATACATACACACACACACACACACAGGAGGAGGAATAAGAGGAAGGGAGGATGGAATAGAGGAATTCAGAAAAGTGAGAATCTAAAAGAAATAAACAGCAGACCTCAACATTTAAAGCTACAAGTGACCCATTGTATATAAAATGTCATACTTGACTTGTTGAATTAAAATAAAATGGCACAACCATTAAAATTCATTCAGTACGATATCAGGGGGTATATACTACGATATTTAGCTTAATAAATAAATTATTCACACATTATTCATTTTCCAAAATCCCTGTCTGGAAGTATAGGGCCAAACTTCGTTCAGCTCCAAAACAGCATTCAAATATTATTAAGGAGGGCCAGGCCAGGCTTGTTGGGGATCAAACCTACGACCTTCCGGGTGGGAGTGAACCACCCTAAACACTAGGCTATTCTGCCCCACGAAGTAGCTGAGTTGCACACAGCAGTCTATCCCAAATAATTCCAGACTGTATTTCATAATTTTGAAGTGATTCATTAATGTGTCATTCTAGTTTTATAATGTCAGGACTCGCCGGATTGTGTGTTTAGTGTGTTTATTTGACTAAGGGTGGTGAGAAAGCTGTAACATGGGCACAACAACACAGAAGATATAAATAATATTGTCATGTAACCTCGTATACTGTAAGTGTATGATGTGTCCATAAAAAGACAGCAGGTCTTTTTGTTGTCCCACCTATCAGTTTGAGAGACTGCAGGGAGATCTCACATAACCAGGCTCAGAGCACACACGGCAGTGTCAGCAGAAGCCGGTGGGTAGTCATACTGCGAGGTATACCAGCCACACTGGTAGATTACTGTGTATTTACCAACAGCGGCCTGGATGCTGCACAAGTTGTGTTGGACCGCCAGAGGTTTGTGTTGTGTCAGCCGCCAGAGTTGAGGTCAGAGGAACACTGAGTCAGAGCGCTCAAGTCACGCAAAGTGCTCTCAGGGTGTGTCCCGTGTTTGGGGAAGGACACACACACACAGAGAGTAACTATATCTCATACTGTAACTGGTTCAGAGTAGGTTTGTTCAGTAGATGAAGACCAGAATGAAAATACTGCAGCCGACACCCAGAGACATCATTCATTTTGCAAAGAAGTGAAGTCACTAATGCCTTTACTTCTTGGTGGAACTATGGGGCCACATAGCATCTTTATATACACCTGACAAACCAGGATGTTATGGTAGTTTGACGCCAGAATTATAGTCTCAAATTTATGGTCCGTTTACAATGCGATTATGATGCTAGATGACGTTTGTCTGCCCCCTTAACTTCTATTATAACTGGGGGACCACTATAGCATAATCTCATCACATACAGAAGCCTAATAGATGAAGGATGTACCAACATGAAAATGACAGTTACCGATAGTCATGATAGGTGCGCAGAATACAGGTCCTAATGATACAGTTTACTGTAGGTTGTCACCATCTGAATTGGCTTACTGAGAAGACAAATCTCATAAACCATTATGTTCAGTTCTCTTTATTGATGTCACTCCCGCTCACATATTCATTTACATCGTAGTGCTCCACACAGAGCATAACCTCTTAATCTAACTACATGACATTGAAAGTTTCTGAAAGCAATGACCCAAATAATAAATAAAAAAACACCCCTCATGTAATTTCATCACTGTAGTGGTTTCATCCACTGCAAAATTACATCTTCCTGGCCTTTTTTTTTTTAAGATAGCATACTGTACATCAGTCAGAGCAGAATACATTTATAGCTAGCATCATATTTTTGTATTAACGTCATATCATGTGGGTAGTAGCTGGAAATTACTACTCTATAATCTTTTCACATCGTATTTATGTGCCATACAAAATAAAACATTAAATAGCAACTTTCACTTAGGCTAAGCAGAATAAAATGACCTTAAAATACCTTAAAATGGGAAGAGAGAAAGTTACATTTGCCTTCATTACATCTGTTCAACTTCCACAAGAGTTAACCACCTGAAAGTTTGTATTTCTTTTAAAATGCAAATAATGGTCATTTCAAAAAAAATGCTTTGGAGCAAAAATACATAGTTTCCCCCCCCTTTTCATAGCAAGGTTCCCTTGAGGTTGAGGTGAAGGTGTTTACATAGTGTGTACACACTGGCCAGGTGTCAAAGAACTAAAATAGACCTCTTCCATTAATTTTCACATTTGCATACCGGGTTCTGGGTTTACACCAAACACTAAACATAGTCAGAACGAAGACCACTCGGCGGCCATATTAGTCAGTTTGCTCATTGATACTGGCAGACATAGCTCCATCTGGGCTATTATCTCTGCACACTATGCGTGGCTTTCACAAAATATTTGTGATGCTGTGCATTTATTAAATTATTATTTTATTTTTTTAAATGGGCTGATTCATACACTGGAGTCTTGGAGTTTGGGTTTAAATTCCCAGAGTACTCCCCCCACTACAGCTCTCCTAGGCACAAACCATCCCCTACCGCCACCGTTTTAAAACCTACATGGGCAGAATGCAAGCAAAGAGTGCCGGGCAAATTAACTCAGCTCAAATTAACGCCCGGCTCAAATCAATGTCTTGTTTTAACTCGAAGAAGCACCTCAGTTAAACTGTGTGATCAGTTAGAAACTTTGGTTCGACCGGTTCACATTTTAGCTCATTATGAAATGGTTTGGTCAAGTGTGGTCCTAAATATAATATTTCTGTAATGCAGGAAGGTTCTTTTTCCAGTCTGCAGTGCAGTGAATATTTAGGACCGATTGTGGGCATTAGTTCGCTACAAAACACTGATTTAGCATCACCAAAGGATTATCATGAAAATTCATGCTAACCTCGTGAGAACATCCTGATATTGCGAGCTTCACAATTTGTTCCGTTCTGCATCACAACACTCCATTCGAAACCGTTTGGGACCAGGTAAAATAACTATCAGTTCAGTTGATGCCAACAGCCATAAGGGCCTGTATCGGAAAATCATCACCACGTAGGTAATGTTCCGATTGGTTGAAGGTGGTCCAATCCGCTGCAAATGACTTTGACAACTTTTGGCTCCACCTCCATCCTCATCGTGGAGAATCCCATAAATGTCAACTCGATCAGATCTGCAAGTAAGAATGGTATAAAAAAAAACCTAGTCTGATCAACTGCTATAGAAAACATTGCAGTTTATTAAAAAAGTTGTGATCGTTTGAGATAAATTAAAACATAAGTGTTAAGTTATAAGTTTTACTAGTTTCTTTAAATGTGATCTTTTATTACAAGTTATAGGCTATTTATTTAAATTACTGCAGTAATCCAGTGATTTAAAAGAAGGTTTCACAAACTGCAGAGGAATTCAGCTTAGTTAATATCTAACAACTTGTGAAATCATATGTGCGACAATTGCTTCCCTGTGCTCAGATAGATGAGTTATTGCAGTACAACAACGGCGAGTTCTGTCATCTCAGACTCACACGCGAGCATCAGAGTGACAGGTCTTAGGGGGTTTGGCTCACCACTAGGCCAAATGCTCAACTGATGTGGAATCATTTTGTCACAGGGAGATTTGGGAAAAGGCCAGTTGAGGATGTCGCATGTTGTAAACATACAGTCCCCGGTTGGCTGAGTCAGAACGCTGCTTTGGGCCCCTGTCGCGTTGTAGTCTAGTCTCAGCCTGAGGTGGTCTACTTAACGTTGTCCTGCTCTCTGTGGTCATTTATACAAACTGGCCGTCTTAGGTCAGTACTAGTGGCAAATGCACTCATCTACCCTGTAGTTCTAACCCCAGGACATGAGTTGACATTAATGAACCTGTTCTCCCACTTCAAACTCCAATGCCTTTTCGCCACATGGTTTGGTTAGATCTCAATGAGCTTCGAGGTCCACATTATGACATTTGGCTGGTTGCTTAGTTATCATTTTTTAATAATGTTACTGCCACTGGACCAAATAGGGCACACTTGGTAATATTATCTTGTTGAAAAAAAGAGAGTTAGCATATTGTAAAGTCTAAATTCAGTGTGGTGATTTCTTTACCAGTGTAAGGTGAGCTTGGCTGTGCAGGGATGGAGCGACTCAATGTACGCCAGAGCACTCTGCATAGAGGTTAGACAGTAGCCTTCCTCTCCAATCAGATAGCTGGAAAACAGACAGATTGTTAGACAGCCCAGACAACAGCAGCAGCAGAAGGTGAAGTGAAGGTTAATAATTAACTAGGCTGGAAAATAACCAACAGTCAATTTTGACAAGCGGGGCTGATAGAAAGCTACACCGAGCAGTCAAACATTGAGTCAATGGTTTCATGACTGAGTCACAAATTTGGGTTCCTGTCCATTCCTGTTGGAAAACTCATACAACCTCTAGCTCACACCTTAACTAAGGACACTGCAGGATGATCAGTCTGTATTGTGCGTCTATAGCAACACAGTAAACTGCTAATTATAAGCACAGGCACATCTGCAGAAGCAATGAAACATTACTGTTTTTCCAGTCATCAATCAATACTTAGTCGCTATTGATCAATTGTTTTAACTTGATGCACATCATAAATAAAATGTGGCAGCAGTTAAGGAAAAATCCTTATATTGAATATTGATAAAAAAAAAAAAAAAGCTCTCAAAACAGTTAACACAGCTATTAAAAGTAAGACTCATTTTGCAAAACAACCCAATTTAATTTCAAACGTCGACCTTTCACTTCGTTTGTGAAAACATAGTTGCTGTCCTTTTTGTCAACTTGATTATGGCTGCTGTGATAACCCTAAACTGCATTTTCTGTATTGTTTTTCCATAAGTTTACATGTGGGCGACCAAAAATAAAACATTAGGGTCTATCCCTTCAGTGAGAGTGGAAGTGCTCAGCAAGAGAGAGACGGGGGCTGGAGAAATCAACTCTGAGCGACCCTCGTTAACGAGAGCAAGACACGATAGAGGCCAGAGCCAGGAGCCAGTGGTGGGCGGCTGATATGAAGGGAGAGATGGCGAGAGAGGGAGAGAGAGAAATGAAAAAGAAAGAGATAATGGCTTGTTTATCACTCAACAACAGGGAGGGCTGTGGTCAGGAGGCTGCATGCCTGCAAAGAAATTGGAAAAAATATTCCCCAAGTAAAGACAACTCATTCCACCAATCAACCAACTCTAACCCTCCCAGTCTCTGAGGTTCCGCCTCCAACCTTCATGTAGAACCTTCGGACCACAGAGCTGGATAAACACTGAAAGGGACTTTATTTGTGTTTTTATAGGGAGGGGAAAACCAGATCCCCGTAACCAAGAATTCCTTGGCCAATGTACCAAGATTTTAACAACCTTTTAACGACAGCGAGTAGTGGCCGGCATTCACACGCAATGACACTGCCGGCGTGTCCTGTGACACACACTTCAGAATTCTGCAACATACATTTAACCATGTAATTGTGGCAGCGGGGCCAGGTTCTGGCAACACTTTCCACTTCCATCTTTTTACAGTGTGTATGTGTAGTCTTCATAGAGGAAACAGTGACAAAGATCACACAAAAGCAGTGCTGAGAATGTGTTAAAATAAAAAAAAACTAAATTCTCCTTGACAATTAGTGAGAAATACAGCAGAAGCAGCATGCATCTTTAACGTTGTTTTTTTATCCTTTTTCTAAAGACTTACCCTTCATTAATGAACTCTTCCAAGGCCGCACACTCAGAAACCAGCTGAGGACACTCGCTTCTCAGAGCCACGTATGAGAGGATGGGTAGCAAATCATCGGCGCCTCTGTCAGGCCAGGGACAGGAGGAGAGTGTTAAAAGGGTACACTCTTCAGTTCGTGTGAGGAATGCCCCTTGTGGCTGAAACCAGAGTTGCACAAAAGTTTTGGTTTGAAACTCACCCCCTCCCGCACCCCAGTACTGAGCAGCGGCGCGCACCCCTCTACTCTTCTCCTAAAAGGTCAAAAGGCACTTCTCAACCCCTCCCCCTACAGCTATGAATCGAGGAGTGCAGTCCAGTCTCAAAGGGCTTTAGTAGACCACACTGAACACAGAAATTAAACAGAGGACTTAACAGGACTGGTTGAAATATGTTGGGCTAAAATAAATAATGAAACGGGGTATAAAACAAGCAGAGCAGCTGAAATGTAGACCTTTACAGGGCTTGATGACATGGCTGTCCCCAGGGGTCTCAAAGGAAACTAAATCAAACACAGATCTAAAAAGGGATGCGTGTTCATAGATGGAATTGATACAGCGACAGTTGGGAGGACTGACTAAGACCCTACAGATGATAACAACCTGATAGCATTCTCCCCGGGTGCAGAGAGGACCATTTGTATACTAGCGTCACACGAAGGCCCGACCGCTGGCCTGCTAGCTTGCGTGAGAAGACAGTACTGTTGGCCTGAAAATGACCTGGCCTCATGCAACACAATATGCCAGCTAGCAGGTTGGAGGATTTGTGAACACAAGCTTGTGTAACAAGAGGACCTCACACACAATCACAACCTGTACCCTCAAAAAGAAAAAAAGAAAACACACACACACACACACACACACACACACACAAAACAATTCCCTTGCACGGAACTGGCTTTTCCACATTCCAACAAATGTGAAAAAGTGATGAATACTGATATCAGCTCATAACATTTATTCTGGCAATATTCAGGCAATGACCAGAGCTTTCCGTTTCCTTGCACAGAAACCCAATCTCTACATAGATAACCCAAGAAAAGTAGCCACATGCGAAACAGTCTGCAACTCGCCATCAAAACATAAGCAAGAGACTGTAAACTCACATCCCTAAAATTACCCCCCAGGCCTTACTAAAATAAGACTCCTGTCAAATAGCAGTTTCATCTTAAAGTCACTCCATAACACCTAGTTGTGGGTAGGTATGTGCAATTCCGTCTCACCATTTAGTAATCTTAGGCTGAAATAGGGCTGTGCTAAAATATCGATACAGCGCTATATCGCCATATTTATATTCATAAAACTTTTTTTTTTTTTATTCTCTAGATGTCGCAGTACGGCTAGTTGCCTAGAACTGATGGCCCCCATTTGTGGTAGAGTGAAATTTGAATGCAACATGACAGACGCAGCTGACAAAATTACAGCAGCTCCTTCCTTAAAAATATAAAGCCAATGTGTCGTATTTC
>JAODLI010009671.1:0-22067 GCA_027575585.1 Percopsis omiscomaycus | reverse complement strand
CCCCTGACGGACCCGGTACCGGTGTTCCCCCCCCCCCCCCCCCCCTCTCTCTCCTCAGACCCGTGCCTGAGCGGAGGCTCCTGTACAGACGGGGTGAACGCCTTCCACTGCAGCTGCCTGCCGGGCTTCACCGGGCCGCGCTGCGCGGCAGAGATCAACGAGTGCCAGAGCGCCCCCTGTAAGAACGGGGGCACCTGCACCGACTACGTCAACTCCTACACCTGCTCCTGCAGGCCCGGCTTCACCGGAATACACTGTGAGGCCAACATCCCCGACTGCACGGAGAGGTGGGTCCCACTTCATTTGCCCACGGTCGTTTGGTCAATCCTACATTTTCATTAAACCTCCAATGAAATGTGACAGTAGGAGACGTGCCCTCTAATAGCAGGGCGGAAATAAGAGGAGTGTTCACGCGTAAGGTATCCCCGCGTAATGTCGCTCGAGCTCCCAACTTACGCGGTGTCCTCGTCCCCCCCCCCAGCTCCTGCTTCAACGGAGGGACGTGCACCGACAAGATCAACGGCTACTCGTGCGCGTGCCGCTCGGGGTTCACTGGCTCCCACTGCCAGTACGAGGTCAATGAGTGCGACTCCCAGCCCTGCCTCAACGGAGGACTGTGCCAGGACGCGCTGGAGTCCTTCCGCTGCTCCTGCCCAAAAGGCTACACCGGCAACCGCTGCCAGGTACACACACACACACACACACACACACACACACACACACACACACACACACAGTGACAGATGCTTGGCAAAATCCTATAAAAGCTGCCTTAATCGATTAAGCATGGTCTGATGTCACAACAGGTGCTACTGTTTGAATGTTCTCCTTAATGCAGCTTACAAGCGAAGCGTAAACATTTTACCGTGTGCTCCTTCCCGTCCAGTCGCCCGTGGACTGGTGCAGACGCTCCACTCCCTGCCAGAACGGAGGCCGCTGTCGCCAGAAAGACGCCATCTTCACCTGTGATTGTTCCGGCGGTTGGTCCGGCCGCTACTGCGACATTCCCAGGGTCTCCTGTGAGACGGCCGCTCGCCAGAGGGGTGCGTTCTTCTGTCGCTCACGTAACTCACGCCGCAAAACGTTCCTGTAGAGGATTACGTACTCTAGTTATGTTCACTGCCTTGGTGTTATTTCATGTCGCACCTTGGTCCATGACAAACGGCGTCTTGTTCAGCTTTTAAGAAAGGGTATGGGAATGAATCACTACAAACTTGTTCTAATGGAATCTAACCTGTGTGTTAGACGCGGTCGGAGATCCCCACCTGTTTCGGCTCAGAGAAACGGCTAATGTTTCTTTCCTTGCTTTTTGTTTTCCCACCAGGTCTGCAGACGGATGAGCTCTGCCACCACGGCGGCCACTGTGTCAACACCGGGAACACCCACTATTGTAAATGCCCTGCCGACTACACCGGGAGCTACTGCGAAAGCCAAGTGGATCACTGTGAAGACAAACGCTGCCGCAATGGCGCCACCTGCAGGGGCTACGTGGGAGGATACCAGTGTGATGTGAGTCAAGTGCATTTTCCGGATTCTTTCATTCAACGCTGTCAGCAAGGATTATATTGGTGCATATATCTATATAGATATATAGATAAATCTCTATATATGTATAATATATAGAATGGTATCGTGTCATTTCAGTGCATGCCAGGCTACACTGGCGAGAACTGCGAGATTGAGATCAACGAGTGCCAGTCGCACCCGTGCCAGAACGGAGGCACCTGCATCGACTTAGTGGGCCATTACATCTGCTCCTGCCCGCCTGGCACCCTCGGTATGCCAATGACAAATCATACACTGAAGGCACAGCACATGTGTTTTGACTAAACTAGACACAGACCGAGCTATCAAGATGGATGTGAGTGTTATATTAATCTCCACCCCCCCACCCCAAGGCGTCCTGTGTGAGATGAACGAGGACGACTGCGCCCCGCCCCTGAGGCCGCGTGGCTTCCCGCCCAAGTGCCTGAACAACGGCACCTGCGTGGACAGAGTGGGCGGCTACCGCTGCAACTGCCCGCCCGGTTTTACCGGGGAGCGGTGTGAGGGCGACATCAACGAGTGCCTCTCCAGCCCCTGCAGCTCCTCCAACAGCCTGGACTGCATCCAGTTACCCAACGACTACCAGTGCATCTGCAAGGCTGGCTTCACAGGTTAGCGGCCTCATCTCTATACGTCTCTGTACATCTCTGTAGAGCGGCTGCTAGCTTTGCACACCGGCTATCATGGTTGCAGTGCGCTAACGCTAACGCTAGCGCCGCGTCGTTTGTCGTTAGGTCGGAGGTGCCAGAACCGCATCAGCGTGTGCGAGTCTCAACCCTGTCAGAACGGAGGAGCGTGTTCGGTGTCCGGAGGCTCAGCGCTGGGCTACTCCTGCACCTGTCAGCTGGTGGGTTCACCTTCAAACGAAGGAACCAGATATTGTTGTTGTCACGTGTGTGTGCGCACAGTTTGTTGCTGTTTTGTAGTTGCGTTGCGTTTTGCTCACTGTTCCCAGCGCTGATTTTAACCGTGTGTCCGCAGGGCTACACCGGGGCTAACTGCGAAAGAAGCATGTCCTGCCGGGAACTGTCCTGCTACAACGGGGGCAGTTGCGCCCTCACCACGCGGGGAGCCCGGTGCATGTGCCAGTCGGGCTACGCCGGGCCCCAGTGTCGGCACCGCGGCAACGAGGGCTGCTCCGCCCAGCCCTGCCGCAACGGAGGCGTGTGCTCCGAGGAGACCGCCTTCCCCTTCTTCCACTGCCAGTGCCCCGCCGGCTGGAGCGGCAAGCGCTGCGAGCAGAGCAGCAGCCTGGGTGAGCCGCCCGCGCCCTCCTGCCCGCTGGCCGACTGCCAGAGCAAGGCCAACGACAGCGTGTGCGACAAGGAATGCAACACCTACTTCTGCCACTGGGACGGCGGCGACTGCTCCCTGAACGTGAACCCGTGGGCCCACTGCACGGACCCCCGCTGCTGGCGCAACTTCAACAACAGCGAGTGCGACGAGTCGTGTAACAACGCCGACTGCCTCTACGACAACTTCGACTGCAAGAGCAGGGAGAAAGTGTGCAAGTGAGTCATTTCACCATTTTACTTTAACGTTACCAAGAAGCTAGCTGACCTATTCAATAGCTGAATAAGTCATACGCCAGTCATCGTGAGCAAACCACTTTCTGTTCAAATAATGACATCGATAATGACATAACTTTAGCTATACATTTTAACAATATACATTACCTATTAACATACCATTCAATCCTCTAAATAATTGCTAACCGCCTAAATACGAGCTAAGCGCTTAAACCTTATAAGTGTTGATCCCAACATAGAGCAGGAACAATCATATTCTCCCCTGCTATGCCCCTGTTATGTCTGTGAGTATCCCTGAAAACAAATGTATTTCCTGCATCCCCCAGTCCCATCTATGAGACCTACTGCATCGACCACTACGCGGACGGCCGCTGTGACCAGGGCTGCAACACGCAGGAGTGTGGCTGGGACGGCTTGGACTGCGCCGAGAAGGTTCCGGAACACCTCGCCGACGGCGTCCTGGTGCTGGTGGTCCTGCTGCCCCCCGAGGAGCTCCTCCGCACCGGCACGGCTTTCCTGCAGAAGCTGAGCGCCATCCTGCGAACCACCCTGCGCTTCCGCCTGGACCACAACGGCGAGGCCATGATCCGGCCCTACACCCGCCGCGAGGCGCGGCTCAAGCGCGAGCTCCAGCCTCAGCAGGAGGTCATCGGGTCAGTACGCCACGTTTCATGTTTTAATGCCACGAGCCACGACACATGAAATGTTCTTTCCCAGTGGCAGCACTGGCACACCTTATAGGAAAAAATGAAAGAAAGTTATATAATAGAATAAAAATCTAAATACAGTAAGGGTTATGGGGGTAAGGGCTGATGAAATGCTGCTTTGGCCTGTTGCCTGTCGATTCTGTTGGTGCTCCACTGTAAACATGTGCTGTGTATACCCTTCCTCCTCCCCCACCGCAGGTCCATAGTGTACCTGGAGATAGACAACCGCCTGTGCTCCCAGAACTCAGAGGACTGTTTCCCTACAGCCACCAGCGCCGCGGACTACCTAGGAGCTCTGTCAGCGGTGGAGATGCTACGCTTCCCATACCCGGTCAAAGAAGTCCGCGGTGAGTAGATCATGTTGGATCATGTTGGATGATTACAGAATAGGGGGGTTTGATCCCCGACATGGCCTGTAAGGAAGATAATATAACAAAAAACAACATTACTAATTGATAGTGGATTGTAAAATTTGTCAACATTTGTCAAAATGTACAATACAGAACTATAATACACTTCTGTTTGTTATTTTCACAGGCGAGAATGTGGTCCCAGATATTGATGTCGTGCCTCAATGGGGCAAATTTATGATGGGGGGCTTGACTTCCCTGTTCCTGTTGGTCATCCTTGGGGTGGGAATGTTGATCGCGCGCAGGAAGAGAGAAAACAGCAGCTTGTGGTTCCCAGAGGGCTTCCATCTCAAGAAGGAACCCAGCAGCAACAAGAACCGCAGGGAACCCGTGGGCCAGGATGCCTTGGGAATGAAGTGAGTCACATTGTCTGAATGGTGTCTGAATGGTGTTTGGAATACTGCTGTAATGTAATGCGTTACAATTTCCTATGGAAGCACTCCTGGAATAACTTCTGTTTCTGTTAACAGACACATGCCGAAAACAGTAGAGGAGTCTCTCCTGGGAGACCATAGCGACCAGTGGATGGACACAGACTGCCCAGAAGCCAAACGACTCAAGGTCAGTTCCTCACAGCTGTACAGGCACACAAGTGTGAGCGAATCGCCCAAGTCAAATCCTAAGTCTAAATGAGTCTCTAAGATAACCAATCAAGTCCTTGTTTTGTTGGCCTCAAGTCTAAATGTAGAATACAGATTAGTCAGAACAAACTCAAGCATTTAAAACAGTGACCTGTGTCAAGTCCATGTCTGAATTGGTGTGCCTCAGGTTGAGGAACCAAGCATGCTGTCCGACTGTGAAGACGCGGTGGACAGCAGGCAGTGGACGCAGCATCACCTGGCGGCTGCAGACATTCGTGTGCCTCCCACCATGGCCCTCACCCCCCCTCAGGGAGAGTTTGACAGCGACTCCATGGACGTCAACGTTCGAGGCCCAGGTCAGTGGCCAAAACAATCTCCAGTCATCCCACAAACGTCATTCACACATACTGGATGAGGTCGGAGTAACTAGGGGTGAAGCAATGAATCAAACAATCAGTCATTTGATCAACAGAGAATTAATCAATCAATAAATACATTTCAGTGATGGAATAATCGTATAAGTGATATATAATGTTCCATAAGTTTTTTCAGACTGCTGGCTTTCAAGATGTTTGTTTGGGTTGAGTTCAACATTTATTATTTAGTACCTTCTTTAATGATTCAAATGCATTTATTTTACTGCGAAATGAATCCCATAGATTATTTGAATAATATAAATAATACTACTAATAGGTAATGATAAATAAGTGTATAAAATAGTAAATAACAATGCAGATGTACTGATTATAATAATGTCTAATAAATAACCATTAGTTGCAGCCCTACCCGTAACTTGCATGCAATGAACACGAGTCCTGCGTCCCACAGACGGCTTCACTCCCCTGATGCTGGCCTCCTTCTGCGGCGGCGGCCTGGAGCCCGAGATAATGGAGGAGGAGGAGTCCGAGGAGTGCTCGGCCAACATCATCTCCGACCTCATCTACCAGGGCGCCTCCCTGGCCGCCCAGACCGACCGCACCGGCGAGACGGCGCTCCACCTGGCGGCCCGCTACGCCCGCGCCGACGCCGCCAAGAGGCTGCTGGACGCCGGGGCGGACGCCAACGCCCAGGACAACACGGGGCGGACGCCGCTGCACGCTGCGGTGGCTGCCGACGCCCAGGGGGTGTTCCAGGTAAGCCTGCTCAAATGTTCGAAATCTTCCGATATGTTTTTTTTATCTAGTTTTATTGTCTTTAATGACATGATTTACAATTTAAAATGGTCTTTAATGAATTGAGCATAACGTGTCAATGGGGTTTAAATAGTTCATGCTATTGAAGTGGTTCGTAGTTGTGTGTGTGTGTGTGTGTGTGTGTGTGCTTACACAAAGGTAGTAAGAAGTAGTTTTTAGGGATTGTGGCTCAAAGGGTTTTGATATAATTCTGCATGTCGTCCCATCATGCTAGATTCTGATCCGGACCCGGGCGACGGACCTGGACTCTCGCATGTACGACGGCTCTACGGCTCTGATTCTGGCTGCCCGCCTGGCGGTGGAGGGCATGGTGGAGGAGCTCATCACCTGCCACGCCGACGTCAACGCCGTCGATGAACTGGGTAAGCTCACGCTCTGCGCGCGCCTCTGCTTGTCTGGTCTTTATGGTCGCGGCTGAGTAAAGAGTAACCGCCGCCTTGTCGGTGTCCCTTCTAGGTAAATCCGCCCTGCACTGGGCTGCCGCCGTCAACAATGTCGACGCCACCATTGCCCTGCTGAAAAATGGCGCAAACAAGGACATGCAAGACCTTAAGGTTTGGATTCTACCGCTCTTTTCGTTCAACGGTGGCGTTGCGTTAGCCTTCGCTATGTTAGCCTTCGCTATGTTAGCCTTCGCTATGTTAGCCATCGCTGCATTAGCCGCGTGTACCGGAGCTGTTTCTATATATAACACCGTTTTCTTGTACTTTCCAGGAGGAGACCCCCCTGTTCCTCGCCGCCCGGGAGGGCAGCTGTGAGGCAGTGAAGGTGTTGCTCGCTCACTTTGCCAACCGGGAAATCACGGACCACATGGATCGCTTGCCGCGGGACATTGCTCAGGAGCGCATGCACCACGACATCGTCCAGCTGCTGGACGAGTACAACACGGTGAGGAGCCCCCAGGGCCACGGAGGGGCCGGGCACCACCTTGGCGGAGGACACACCCTGTCTCCGCTCATGTGCCCTCCCAGCGCCTTCCTGCCCAGCCTGAAGAACACCTCTCAGGGCAAGAAGAACCGCCGGCCCGGGGCCAAAGGCGTGAACATGGGGGGCCAGCATGCGGCCAGCCTGAAGGAGTCAGTGAAGGCCCGCAACAAGAAGCTGACCCTGGACATGCAGAGCGCCCTGCTGGAGAGCTCGGTCACTCTCTCCCCGGTCGACTCGCTGGACTCCCCCCGCGGCGGAGCCAGCAACGCGGGCTACGTCACCAACCCCACCTCCCCCGTGGCCATGCCCTCGCCGGGGCTCTTCCACTCCTCCATGTCAGTCCCCAACACCCCCATGGTGCACAGCAGCATGCTGGAGGGAGGAGCTCCCTTCGCCGTGTCTCTAGCCCAGCTCAGCGACCTGGGCGACGGGGGGCTGTCCATGCAGGGCCGCGTCGCCATGGCCTCGGGGGTCAACCACGGCTACGTGCTCAACCCAGGCCAGATGGGCATCAACATGGGCATGGTCAGTCCCGTCAGCGTGCCCTTCGACTGGCACAGCCGGATGCAGCCGTCCTCCCAGTGCGGCCAGCAGATGGTGAGCCTGCACCCCCAGAGCCCGGCCATGCAGCAGCAGCAGCAGAACATGCTCATGCACCAGCAGCAGATGTACCGCAGCGCTATGCTGCAGCCCACGCCGGTCACCTCCCCCCCCTCCATCAGCCCCGTCAAGCTGCCCTCCATCGCCGAGCAGCAGCAGCAGCAGCAGCAGCAGCTCCACGGCCACGGCATGGCCAGCCAGCAGAGCATGGCCAGCCAGCAGAGCCTGGCCCGCATGGGCACCTCCACTCCGCCCACACCCCAGACCTCACAGGCCCCGCCCACCTTCTTCCAGCAGAAGCAGCAGGTGGCCCAGCCGCCCCCACCGCCCCAGCCTGCCACCCAGCAGCCCCAGGTAGCTCCCCAGGCCGCCCAGCAGCCCCCTCAGGCTGCCCAGTCCCAGGCCGGCGGCAGCGGCGGCGGCGCGGCGGGCCTGGAGGATTACCCCACCCCTCCCTCTCAGGACAGCTACTCCTCTGCCCTCGACGCCACCCCAAAGCATTACCTCCACCTGCCCAGCGAGCACCCCTACCTGACCCCCTCCCCGGAGTCGCCGGAGCCTTGGTCCAGCCCTTCCCCACACTGCGTGTCTGATTGGTCAGACTCCACCCCGAGCCCGGCAGTTGCTGGCCCCGCCCAGACCCAAATCCCCCACGTCCCAGACGCCAACGGCAAGATGCAGGTGTATGCGTGAGAATCCCAGGGCCCCGTGCTTGACAAAGGGACCTGGGGTAAAGTAATAAGTGGACTGGCTCTCGGGCCCGTCTGTGTTTTTATGTGTCAGTTGTTTCCAAGATTTTTTATTGGATTTGGATTGACGGTGGACCATCTGCTAGTGATGTTTGCAGAGAAAGGGAATTGTGTGTTGTCTGGAAAAATAGCAGACAATTTAATGAAGTAAGACTTATTCTGTCACAGATGGACATTTTTTATTATTAAAAAAAATATATGAAGAATACTAAGTCTTTCATTTCAAAGACTTGGGGATGCTCTCCTGAAAAGCTAACATACATTTAAAAAGTAGATAAGAGAAAAAGAATTAAAAGTTGAAGGGAATTCCTTTATTTTTATTTATTGTTTTTATGTGTATCAGAACTGCCTTTTTCTGGTGTTTTGTCCCTCTTTCTGTTCTGGCCTTTCACATCCCCCCTTCCACCCATGCCCCCTTCTACTAAGCCGGTCTGCCATGCGAGATACAGTAGGTAATAGTCTGTTCTTGCCAACCAACTCCATTAGCAGCAGTTATGTGGAAAGGTTAACTGGGTTAACAGGCTGAAACAGGAAGTAACACTTTTCTATTTATTTTAGGCCAACAACAACTGGTATAATTGATCAATCGGCTCTGTTTTATGTTCATAGTTGCTTTAGCGATATTTTTCTGATTTGGTTGAATTAAGTTACTGATTGCATTCCATATAAGTATTACAGATAAGAATGTAGATTGGCGTCTCTGAAGCACTTCACGGGGCAAGCCACTCCGGACAGCAGCGGGACGTGGCGATGCACAGCGAATAATTACTATGCGTTTTGACAGTTTTCTCTGGGCATTCCAGTCGTGAAAGCGTGGCCAGTGTTCATTACAGAAAATGCTGTTTTGTCTGTTCATGCAATGGTCTGCGGCTTATTCAACACAGTCGAGTTTTAGTTGTCGTGCTGCCTTCTGTAGTTGTCTGACTCTACCAGAGTCTACCTCCAGGTTCTTAACATAGCCTCAATTTGTTTTTCATTCACTTTAAAAAAGGATCTAAGCGTTGCTTATAAAGTCAGCTTATCACTGCCCTTTCCCTTTTTTGCCATTTTATTTTTTTATCTATTCCACTTGTTATATATAGTCTGTATGTTTGTTGAGACCATGGTGACCATTTTTCTAAGCTATGTTTATCAGCTGCTAATAAATATCACTCATCCCTGGGATCATTCCTGCATCTTGCCTGTACTGTACCGATGGCTAAAGCCCCTGTCTCAACTGAATCCACCTCACGTAAACTAATACCGTCACTCCTTGACCCCTGGTCAACGTCCGTGAGTGGCAGGTGACGTCTCGGCTCAGGCACACCTTTTGTGGTGTGTTGGTGGTCGGTGTGAGGGTTCGGCTGCTTTGCTGCGACTGCTAATGCCCTGTCACTCCTCAGGGAGGTGTTATACGGCATGCAGCGGGACTGTTTCCCTGCATATGTAGTAGCTTCCAGCACAGTGGCGGCGTGGAGGCGCCATCTTGAAATGACTTTGTTAGAAGACTGGGAGGGAGACAATGCTACTATGTAGCGCAGCGTCCTTTGACTTTGTACAATGCTATACGAGATGACACTCCCAGTGACCCCATTCACCCTTCTGTGATGTCTGAGCAGCTTCTGATATATCCCTGTGTGATCTGAGATCATAGGAAAGGAACTCTCCCCTTTTTAACAAAACAAAAATGATTTGTATTTTGATCAAGAAAAAAACACTAAACTAATAAGCCATCAAATCTTTAGCTGTTGTAGTAATATTTCCTGCCATTAGTGTTGTTACAGTCTTGGTACGTCTTTCATTGGTTACTGTTCACTGTAGAATCTGTAGACACTTTTCCATCATATGAGAAATGAGAGAGTTTTTAAAATTCCAGTTTGGAGTTTATATACAAGCAAATGTCTTTATTTTTTGTTTTTATTTCTGCCCATTTCCCTGCCTGTCGCACTGTTATGTGGTATGTACATTTCAAAACATCCAACTACTGCCTGTAAATATGTTTGTCCTGGGTAGATTTATTTGTTTGAAAAGTCTTATGTTTCTAAAACTATTATGTACTAAAAAGGACAAAAAGAAAATGTACTTCCTTTTAGCATTATTGTGAAGCTGAGGATGCGACTGATATTTTATTGGTCTTGTATTATTAGAACAGTCATAGATATTTTCTATCATTATTATTAATTTCTATACTTGTTTAAAAGTAGTTAAAATCATTGTACATAAAACCTTTTCACAATTTTTCTTTCTACAGACAAAAGTTGTAAAATAAGTTACTTCTAATAAAAACTGTAGTGAACTACATTATTCTGCTCTGGTGTTTTTAAAGGCTTAGCCCCGAAAGGTCGAAAGTCCTTATTAGGTGCTTTTTTTTAAACCACAGAAAGACTTAAGACCATCAGGTTTGATGGTGCAAGTCAAGAAACAGGCTTTATTAATACAATGTGCGCATCAAGGGAGAAAAACGTATGGCTTCACATGGAATGTTTCACCAACGTCTCTCTGCCAACAAAGAGGAAACTTGTGCTTATATAGTTAAGAACAAAAGCCAAAAGAGGGAGGGGGGGGTCTTGTCACAATAGTCATTTAATTTACATTAAATAGAAATGTAGCCATAAGTTTGGGGCCTCTCACAATGGGAGAGGAGTCTGTGGCCAGCCTGTGCTGGTAACTATTGACACCTCTCGAACACAGGAAAACAGATGTAGATTACAGCTGGATTGAATGGCATGGCATGCCATGGCAGTTGGGAGTTGGCTAGGTACCTCTGTTATGTAAAAACGCCCACATTCTGCCTTTTTTTAATGTGGCTACGTCACAATCACACTGAACCAAGTAAGTGAATGATTATTAAATAATTAATCAAATCACGGTTCTTTCAGTAGACAGCCCTGCGCTGGCATGGCTCCCCTGCTCTTGAGAGTAGCACAGCTACTATATCTTTATTGGCCCTTATGGCTCTGACTGAGTGGGTGATGAATGAATTGGCCCGAGACAAGGAGGTACACTGATTTAACGACAGCTGTTGGTTTGACAAATATGTGTCTGGCTAACTGACTGGATTAACAGATTGGATATTTACTGGCTTACTACAGACCCGTGTATGAGGTGCCGTTCAAGACAGAAGTCAAACCAAGCACAAGTATTTTTTGTTTGTTAAGTAGTTAGCCTATGCTAGCTAACGCTAGCTCACGCTAGCTATCACTTATTTAAGCTTTACTTTATTCAAACTACTGTGTATCTCAGAAATGCTTCGATTACAGCTATTAATACATAGGCATAACACTGTAACTCCAGCCCTAAACTGTAATTTCACTTTGATGCGCAGCAAAACAGAGGCAGAGTACCTTAACTCGTTCTGTAGTGCAGCAAAACAAAGACAAAGAACCGTAACTGATGTTGCGGGAGTCTGACTTGGCTTCTCTAGGGCTTTTGGAATTTACAGCAAAGACAACTCACTATGTTCCAAAAATGACAATAACTAATTGAGTTAAGGCCTTTTGCCTTTGCATGGCAGTTATTATATTTCCATTAAAAACTTTTCAATACTGCACCGGCCTTACAATAAATAAAAGACAACATGTAGCTGGACATGAATATGTAATGTAGCCTACTGCTAATTTTGTATATATCATAGGCTATTGCTAAATTTTTAACAGTTATTTTTAAAATCATTAAACATTAACATTAAACATTAAAAAATTCCATGGCATTGAACTTTAGGGTGCTATTACCTCAGGCTAAAAGGGTAAAAGGTTACTTCATATGATAAAATTAATAAGGAAAATTGACAATAATTCCTCTCATCATAACATGTTTTGCTCTGTCTTATATTTTCACCTCAATCATAATATTATATACATAAGTAACTCACTGCCCACATAGCCTACAATAAAACCCTATACAATAATAATCATTAACACCTACCCTTTACATACATATAGGCTACTCACTTAAGGTAGCCTTAAGGTGTGGTCAGGCAAATTGTTAGCGCCTTGCAGAAAGCAATTGCGTGATTGACCAACAAAAACCTGGTCCAAAGTCAATAATTTTATGTGCACATTGTCAAGATAGTAGTGATAGTAGTAATATCCACCTACATAAGCAGGTGCACAATGCACTTACACTTTTGTTACACACACATGAAATGGGAGATGAGACTGATTGGTTTACTGCATGTTACACACAAAACACACCCATGAATTTAAAGACAAAGTACAACCCTTTTGAACCATGCGCCTGGCGCTGCGACCGCCGTTAAACTAGCAAAATCGGATTTGGACACACGCAAAATGCACTTGCCCCATGCTCTTTAGACCGTGCGCTTAGATCGTTAAAATAGGGCCCTTTCAGTCTCCATCTCGCGCAAATTGGTTTGACTTATGTCCTCATAACGTGTGGCCTCGTGCAACGAGCGCTCAGCTGTTCAAAGTATAGAGCTTTTCTCCTCTTGCGGACACGCCTCAGTGCCTTGTGGGCGCGTCGGCTATTTCAGTGTGCAAGAGACTATGGGCTCTAGTTTCTGGACGGTGCGAGGCCGATTAAGGACGATAAAGATACTGTGCGATTTTGGCCACTGGTTCGGTGATAAGTCGAAGACACATCGGGAATTATTAGGTAGCGCAGAAAAAGAAGAAGCTTTCCGTGTGAATCAACAATAGGAGAACGGAATATTTGTCTAAAAAATATGTGCGTAAATTCTAGCTGAGCAAGCGTGTCCTTCGATCCACAATTCACAAATGTGCCAGTTTGCAAACCAAGCTTTGTATTGGTAAATGTGAACATTGGAAACACGTGAAAATGGTATTTGCATTCATTCAAATGATGATTTACAAAACACACAAGTTGAGAGGTGTTTGTGTGTGGATTGCAAACACATGTGTGTAACCTGTCGAGTCCCGCACCGGACTCGAACCCGGAACCCCGGCGTGGGAGGCGGACGTGTTGGTAAGGGAGGGGAGGCTAAAACCCAATGGGCCCTAGCTTCTGTCACTAACATGTCTCTTAAGGTGTCGGGGAGTGAGGTTTACTCTGCACAGCGCAGCACCTTGCTGTACCACTGGCCTCCGTTACATGTGGATCATTTTTACGAAACACAAATTGAGAGATGTTTGCTTGTGGATGGTTAAAATACTTTTTTTTGTGTCTGTATATTTTTGATAGAAATCTACCTCCATCTAGACTTGCACTATGTGCACCTCCACTTGCGCCGGGAAACTAGGGCCCAAAATGCTTTGCTTTGCTTCCATATGCACAACTGTTTCCCATGCACAATATTTTTGATATGCTTAGAACGCCACAACATTTACACTGTTGGTGAGCTGGCAGGGCATCCCTTGCCATATAGCCTAGTGGGGCTTCAGGCTATTTTATCACCTGCTGTTCCGCAACATATTACATCAGCATAATGATTATTCCTCCTGATGGACTGTTGCTAACAAGATGGGTGGGTAATTAACGTCTGTCTCATAAGAGAAAGGTCACAGGTTCAATTCCTGCCACCTCTAATGTAAACAGCATTATCCATGTGTTCTGTCGAAGCGTCCGTCAGCCAAGACATTAACCGCCCTATCTGCTCTCACGTTGTAAGTCCCCGCTAATGTCCAAAATGGAAATGAATGTCGGCTGGCTGACGGCTACGCTGCTTGGCTCTTCCGTGCGGCTCTCTAATCGTACATTCACAGCCAAAAGGCTTGGGAGGCTTCCTCCGTCATACATTGCAGAGATTGGCTGCTGTGTGTCGTGCTGTGCTTACCTCCTGGGGGTCTTGACACTGCTGTGGGTTCCCTGGGGTGGTGCTGTCGGTGTGTGTCTGTGTGTGTGTGTGTGGGTGTGTGTGTGTGTGGGGCTGGCAGTGTGTCCTCTGAGGCATGTAGACAAGGCTAATGCACTGTACTGTCTCTCTGTACCTGTCCAACTCCCTGTTTCTGCCCCCGCATCAGCCTCACTCTCTCTGTGCGTGTTTGCCTCAAGCCATGGCAGGTTGTGTTGAAGGTTTAACCTCAGACAGTAGATTGCGTAGCCCCGTCTAGCCTCGCTGTCGTTTATAATATTTAAGGCCATCACTTCAATGAGGCGTCCCTGGCGCAAGGTGACAAGTTGTCTCCTGAAGTATCTTCGAGGTGCTCCAACGACCCTCGTCGTCGTCATTCAAAAGGGCTAGAGTTAAGCAATGCGCTCTTTCAGAGTGATCTTGTCAAATGGCCTCTCTTATACTGGCTGCTTGGGATTGGCCACCAACAGCAGAGCTGGCATCAACACATTCATCAGAGAAAGCTATAAATACCACCATATTCTGTCGATATTGCAGGGAAAGGCATCGACTTTTTGGCTGATCAGTGGCACACTGTGCCCCTCTTGATGTTTCTTTCATGTACTGCAGCACATGGTTTTGTCTTTGGTCTTTTATATCCGCTGTGCGTGTGAGCCTGGGTGACGCGGGGGGGGGCACAGGAATTAGCATGTGATGCTGGGGTTGATCTTTAATGTGGGAGAACAGGTTAATCATATCTGGGAGGCCATCGATGGAGCCCACTGCGTGTTTACAGGTCCAAAATCCCCTCTTTGTTGGGAGGGGACGCGCGCACGATTGAACACATGGACATTTTAACACACACACACACACACACACACACACACACACACAGTTACATAGTCGGATGGCCTTTTCCATTCACAATGATGAGGCCCACTGAGGTCTCCTTTTGTCCTCTCGACAAAAACAACCTGTCGCCCATTAAGATTCATGTGACATTATCAACCTGAATGCAACACATGCACAATATTATGCTGGTTGCACAATAGACGCAGCCATTAGTCTCGACATCCGCTGTCCAGCCACAGACCCGGGAGACAAGAGATGTGATTTAGGATGTCCAGCTCATACGTTCTCCATTAACCCCTCCCGAACCCTCAAATTCATTTATTGATGATAATGGCATCCTGCTTTGCTGGGATATCATAAATAATGTAGGTTTCAAGGGGGTCTTATTTAGCTCATCCCTCCATCTCTCCTCCCACCCGCTTTCCTCCGCTTCTAATGAGTGTCTACAAATTAGTTTTTCCGTCCCCTTGTTCTTTGCAATGGAAGTGTGATGTTGTGGCAAGAAGCCATGCATCACAAAACACCAATGGAGGATCTGTCTTGACTGAGCCCCCAGAGCGAAACACTTGGCTGCGATTCCAAACATTCAGAGTTCTGGCCGAGACTCGCCCCCGACCTCCCGATGACATGAGTGTTGTTGTTGTTGTTGTTGTTGTTGTTTTTACTAACTCAAAAAATTGTTACTGAATCTGCCGCATCATTTCTGTTCTCTCTGTTGGGTGAGTCGTGTTTGAAAATGTGATGGATCTCATTTGGAACCTGGCTGCACGTATTTGCCGGCTTGATTTAATTTGTAGATAAATAGAAACCAGAATAAGAAGCAGAACATTTGTGAAATGCTTACAAATTAGATTTTTCTCAGTATAATAGCACATTTAACTACGTAATTTTAAAACAACGGGCCTAATCATTTTTTGCACCACTGCATTGAAAACAAAAATAAATAAATATATTAAGGCTAAGCCAGAAGCTGTCAGTACTTTATTCTTTCCGTTCCAGCTGAAGATAAGTACTGTACTGAGGTTGCCATTTAAACCTTAGTTAAAGGCCATCAGAAGTCCTTAAAGTGTCACATGGCGTTGTCATTTCTCATTCTATTCAGCATTGAATCTTGGAATGGCACAAAGACATTTCATAACCGGAGTGAGACAATCATAATTCCAATGCACCTGCTGCTGGAGCAAGGCTCAGGTCTCTGACCTGTCAAGCTACTAGAAGCCTTGAAAATGTATGCCCAGTGGCCGAGTGCACGACAGGCGCCAAAAGACTGGTTTTACCAATCCTAATGGTCTCATTATGATTCCTGGGCAATCGCCATGGTAACGGACCACTGATGGAAGTTACTTGAGTAAGACTTTAAAGGCTTGATGGTAATCATTTGCTTGGCCACCTTTCCTTTTCTGTTATATAAGGGTGCTGGCAATTTGTGTGTGTGTGTGTGTGTGTGTGTGTGTGTGTGTGCACGAGAGAGAGAGGTAGAGAAAGAGAAAGATATTTGTAGGCCTTTATGTAGGATAGATCTGGTTCGGCCTCCTAGACTCCTCTTACTGTGTTTGGCATTCATCCTTTGCCAGACACAGGTTAGATGTCCATGTGAGGCTCAGCGGCGTAGCTTTGTGCCCGAGACATTACGTTCCCACAGACACAAAGGCCGTTTGACCTTATTCACCCACGTCTGGAGTCAAGTGGGACCTTGTAATGTCATTGTCCCCTTGGTATTTCCTAGACAGACCAATGAGGAGATAATGACGTCCGACTCGCCGAGAAGCGAGAGAGACCGCCCGCCGTTCGGTCTGTCTCATTCTCCCCGCGCCCATTTATCCGTGCTCTTTCACACCCGCGCGTTCACAAGTGTTCACTCGGGCCACGGACGCAAACACAAATACACGCGCTAGCGAAACACGCCGAGCGGGTTTTTTTCCGCTAGCATACGAGGCGACAGGCCCGGCGCGCTTACATGCGCGCGCTGCAGTGTACAAATACACGCCCACAGGAACACATATAGAGCATGGACGCAGACCGGCACTCGCCCCCAGTCAGCTCCCAGTCTCACGCCTGAGGAAGGCGTCCACTGATGTAGACTAATGTTGACACATCGTACCCCCGAACCTGCAGTCAATGAACACATTGTCTAATTAAAGTGATCTACAGGTTTAGCACGGAGGACGACTCGAAGTGGCCATAAAACCGCTCTACGCCACATTAACTTTATAATCAGGTCTCCTTCTTTATTTCTATTTGGATTTTAATGGTAATAACCTGCTTAAACACCCCCCATTACCAAACAGATTGTGTAAGTATCTTTCATGGATGGCGAGGATGGTGCCGCTGCCTATGAGGGCTGGTTATTTGTTTTACACTACTCAGACCTTTGCAGTGCACTCCAGCACCAGTGATACAGGACTTCTCTTCTGACTGTCCATTGTGTCTGTTGGGATACTCAGTTCGAAAAAGCGGCCTTTAATAAATCATACCTGCATGGCTATAAGTTATTTTCTGCCCCGCTTTGCGTTGACTTCCATTAAACGGAAACCACTTTATATTTATATCCATCTCAGTAATGCTTTCCCTATTTACCCATGCCTCCACATTAAACTGCATTTTACAATTTTAATGATGCATAAGGGTTGTTAGTTGGGCATGGGGAATACATTTTAATGCCCCCCCCTACGTGGGAGTGCATACAAATGTCATGCCAATATGTTTTTAATCGACAGGCTTTTATAGTCATTCCTAGTTTGAACACAGGACCATTCCATGATCCTGTGTTCAAGAAAAGCAATGTCAAACATACAGTAATTGGCAAGCTGGCCAAAGTTATCTACAAAGACCTGGCTATGAATGGTTGAGACAAGCATTCCAAGGCAATGGGTAATGTCCTGTAGGGCTCCACTTGGACCAAAGTATGTATGCTAAAGATGCACTTATTATAGTGTAAGACACTATAATATACAATAGTATAGATACAATTCTACACAAAATGATGGTATGTTATTCTAACTACGCCTAAAGATATTTGAGAGTGAGCACCTTACAATAGAGGATGTCAATCAGCCATCCAAGTCCATCATTCTTGTTTCTTTTAGTTGTTTTTAGAATGTCTGGAAATAGGTCTCATGAATGTATAGTATATATTGGCATGTATGTGTACCCACTTGCATGGTATGTTGGTGTTTTGTAAATGCGTATGTACGAACGTGCATGTTTGTATTTTCCATCTTATGCATATCTGTGCTATGCCATCACAACAAACCAAAAAATTTAAGTATCAAGTGGTGTTCAGCATTCAACTGATTAAAGTGTGGACAGCTCGCTTTCTCTCCTTCAGGCTAAATGAATGCCCCATTGGATCAAGATAGTCTCAGTAATTAAACTTGTGACATCCCTAGTTTTTCTGTCATTGTTTACCTATGTGCATCTGGCTCGCCGTCTTGAGCTGAACTTGTACTGAACACAGGCAGTTATGTTGTTTAATGAGTAGTAACAGGCGTGCGACTAAATAAATACCCTCTTTCTGACACATTTTACATGTTCCAGCTTGCAAGCTTCTTTTTGCCGGCGTCAACAACATAAATCTGTTTTCTGTGGTGTGCAGCACATAAAATAATCTACATAGCAGCTAGCTATTCCTACCTCTGGGTTTTTAATTCCTTTTTTCTCTTAGTTGTGATACAGATCAGCTTTCGAACAAGCAGATATTTATTGCTATGTCATTTGATCATTAATGCATCCTACCCTCACTGCAAAAGGAAGATCTCTTGCTGCAACGCAAACGCATACACTTCAAAATTCCTTATTGCTCTATGATATATTGGCTGGAATGCTGCCCTAGTCCTGTCAAAGGGAGAATGATCCAGGGTCTTTGCGATCAATGGTGCTCCCATAATATTTCTTTGTGTGCTGTATGTGCTTTGACAGGAAATAAAAGAGCACTAATATTTAAGTTGTTTTGCACTCAAGAGTTGGCTGGTGGCGTGTTTCTGCAAAGTGTGGCCATTTTGTGGCATAGAATCTATTTGAGAGCATCTCGTCTAACCTGACAATTCATCACACAGTGTGTTTCCCCATCCCGGATGACAGTTGTCTCGTGTAAGGGTACCTTCCAACGTCTGGATGAGGCTTGTTAATGATGCTCGCCATATGCTAAGGCCCACTCAATTATAACCCCTGATCTCAGAGGTGGAAAGAAAACAGAATGGTTTAAAGCAATGTTCCCCAAAGTGGGGAGATGATTTTGAACTAGGCCAAATATTATTCTGAAGTGGTTCATAACTGCAAGCTACTGCGTAAACATCTTTTGGGGGTCTTGCGTCAAAGCCCATGTATCTAGAGCATGCTACCTGGATAATATCAAAGGGGGAGATTTTATTCAAGGCTGATTTTAAGCGTGCCAGTAAAAGACAAAATGGATTCTAAACGAGATCACATATATTGAAGCACACTTGTAGCGCTGGTACAGAGTAGGCTATGTACTGCTTTTCTCAAACTTTATTGGACTAAAGACCTGCAATTTCCTGTGCCAAATATATAAATAAATATATAGAGACTCCTTCATCAGATATTTTTCTTTCTGAAGCAACACATTATGTTCGCTGTTCACTTTTAGTTATGTTCCCAACCACCAGCTTCTGAGCGTAATTTCAGAGCCTTTTGCAAACAGGGTCATGGAATGGCATGATATACAATGCTGAGCTAAAGCGACAGGCCTGCTTGTGCTCCCCATGTGTGCTGTTATCATCTGGAGGTGATACCCAACTGATAAGCATCGCGAATGCAGATATGTGGCCATAGAGGCTGTGGACGATTATTAACATTCACCGAGGTAGAGCCACGACTGAAGGCAGCTCTGCATCATCCAGACCAGTGAGATAGATGAAGGTAGCAGAGGATAGCGGAAACTAGGGCTCGGAGAAAAATCCACAGACTAAGCTCCAAAGGAACTCAGCCCAGGGTAATTACCACACTTGTGCCACTTAAATACAAATGAACAAGCTTTTTCCATGGGCCGAGAGCCCTTAAATCAAGCTGGTTTGTTTGTGTGTGCGTGCGTGCCTGCATGTACTTGTGTGTAGTCAAACTAGGCATTCTCCCGCAATATAAGTGTGTAATATTTTAAACACAACTGTCCATAAAAGTGTGGGTGACTGTAGGGGAGGGGTAGAGAACAGTGTGAACCTATGAGAGCTGCAGGTGGGGGGGGGGGGTAGGAGAGGCATGCAATCCACTAAAAAGGTGTACGCACAGTTACAACTAATGCTTTTTGCATGCTTTCCAGTTCTGTGTTCCCAATATAGCAAAGCAATGAGCAAGACGCTGCTGGCGTCTCCTTAGGCAGTGCCTGTGTCCATCACTAGAGGGAGTAGGTAGCCTAAAGAACACGGTATTAACCGCAGGACAGGCAGATGGGTAGCAAAGGTAGAGCTAGAGGGACAGACATACAACTGGACAGTCTCCCAATCACCAAAAGACACGCACGAGGCTTTGCTACGTTGCCCGTAGGCTTCCAGTCAGGAGTGTCTCTGTGCCTCTTGCCCAATGTTTAGGCTACAGGACTAAACGCTTAAAAGAAAAAAATATTGTACAGTTTAGTTATCTTTTTAGAATCCACTACTGCTAGTCTAAGGTTTGTTTGCCCTGATCATGTGTCGCTAAATTCTGTGTTACTACAAGCAATGTGGAATACCACCAAGAGACTTTCATGCACTTTTTTTCTCCTGGCGCACAAAGTAGTTCTGAGAAACAGTTTGGGCTAAGCTCGGGGCATGTGGGTGGATTGGGTGCAACGGAGGCAGTGGAGTGAGCCCCGGGTTGGTGTATAAAGGGAAAGGAGGCAGTCGGAGGGATGACAGAGAAAAGCATCAGGCAGAAGAACTCTCTCATACCCTCACTAAGTAGCTTGCTCATTGCATGCTAAATATTACAGCAGAATCCCAGCGCCGGCTTCCTCTTTTTCTTTATAAGTAAATCTAGCCTTGCCATAGCTTGGGCTCTCTCTCTCTATCACTCTCTCTCTCTCTCTATCTCTCTCTCTCTCTCTCTCTCTCCCTCCCACTCTCTCTCTCACACACACAAACACACGCGCACACACTGCCACCCTAGTTCACAGCTCACTTGCTGCACATGAGAATGTTTATGTGGCCCTAATTGAATTTAGAGCTACATGGTTTACAATATAGAGGAGCATTTGTAGAGTTAGCTCTTACAGAGGAGTTAATCCTGCTTGGTAAATCCCATCTCCATGTACCCCTCTGTAAAGAGCTTTAGTTTTAGTCCATCCATGCTGAGAATGGGGAGTTAAGTGTAGCCTAACTTAAGTAGCCTACTTTGTAATGTACGATGGTCGCACTGTTAAATGGGATTTTAAAACTAAGGCTGTTTTCATTCCATATTAAAGAGCAGGGGTTTTCATAATGTCGACCGGTGGGTGTTCACTTTCAAAACTGAAAGTTATTATTTTTAATTATTATTTAGGATGCATACATTTTAAATAGTGTTAATTACATAGTTCTATAGTTTAGGCTTTATAAGATATTGCTTGAGTGTCAAGAAGGACAGGACATGTGCACCCACTCTATCAGTGGCTAGGGAGGGATTTAGGGATCTACTGTACAGTGCTGTATACGTAATAGAGTTTTAAACAAAAAGCAAGCGCACCCGTATTTCCCTTGGTGCTGTACAACACTATAAAAAAAACTTTCAGGGAAACAATTGAATTCATGTGGTGCCGACGGCAAGAAGTGCAATTGAAGTGCCCGTGTTCGAAAATGAATGTGTGTTTATGTTCTGACTTGTTGAAGGTGGTCCAATTGCCTGGTAGCATTTGTGGTAAAAATCCACATATTTGTTGTTCTTATTACGTGTTAATAAGTTTGATTAGAACCTACTATGGAGAATATCCAGACTCACTTGAGAAGTGAAACAAAACTGTGCATCTTGCACAATCAGGACTAATACATTGGAACCACAAGCATCTCTGTGAAAAATATAAAGCTCAGGAAAGGTCAAATTGGCAATAAAAGGGAAACAGTATTGACATATGGTGTTTGCATAAGGTCTGCCATGTTTCATGTGGATGTGGATAGAACATCAATAGAGAAACAGCAGATGCAGTCAGATTCTTTGAAAGGTTTTATTTTTGTCATCAACATGCCAACCAATGACGTATAAGCCTCACAGCTGCTTGTCACCCCTCTCACATTCAGGAAGATCCTGTGAAGGGCACAGAAGGACACACACACACACACAC
>JAODLI010009662.1:0-26244 GCA_027575585.1 Percopsis omiscomaycus | reverse complement strand
CATTCAAAGGTAATAACAATATTATGGTTTATTATATAAGGTCTTTGTACACCACTGACAACATAGTTGTGGATCTTCTATTGCATTTCTGTCACTAGAGCCTCTTAAATATTACACACTGGTCCTTTAAGTATAAAAAGTAATGTATTACCGCTTATTAAAACGAGAACAATTTCTTTCGATCTACTCAGTCTGTTGAAGCCTGAGCTATGTTATATAATATAATTTGTAGTGATTTATTATTGTTGTTGTTTGAGCTCATTGTAAAAATGACCTTTGGCAAGAACACATTAATCCAGATGAGAGAACCAGACTGTGGTGTAAAGCCAAGATGATGAGTCATCCATATAGAATCCTGCAGTTTTTCTAAGGCATGGAAACAATTATCCTATTGACTTCAACTGTGACAGCTGACTTAGCCATAGTTTGTGAGACACTTTTGCATGACAACAATCTCATAGTTTACGTTTAGATAGTTGGTTAATACTGACTTTGTTCTCCTATTGTTTATAAGGTGATGCCACGGTGAAGAATGTGTCCGGAGATATAATTATAGGTAAGCTGGTTCTAAGCATTTGCTCTTTCATGTAGCAAAAAGTGCCCTGCCACTGATTTACTAGGGGACTTTAATATGTGGACTCGGCAGAATGAAACATTGCAGAAGACTTCCTTGCCCTGCGGGGACATGTTAACTTTCCCACCCATAGCTATATAGCCCACACACTTTACCTGGTGTCTTACCACTGACCTGCTCCCATCCTCTCAGGCCAGATTTAACCTGCCCATCTCTGACCACAGGCTCAAATCCTTCCACATCGTGTCGTTCTGTCATTTTGAATGAGTCCGGATGGATGTCCCGTCTTACACGGTCTATATGAGCACCAGCCCCAGCAGTTGTAATCCATCTGATGCTAGATTACAACTTAAATAGTAGCTCACTACACAATGTTCTCTGCTGCTTAAAACCTTTTAATATTATTTTGATTGTTCAGTGTACACAGCTGATTATTTTGGGTTGCAATGCAGCTTCTCCTAATTTGCTGAAACAACAATGCCTTTGGCTTGCTTTGTCTCTGTAGATGGATCAAATGGTTACTTGACTGTGTCCTCACACACTGGAAACATTGATGCCTATGTGGGCGACTGTGGCAGTGCTGAGCTCAACAGTCAGGAAGGTAAACAGTGAAGCATTACGTCGTGCTTCTCGTTTCTTTTTAATTGTGTTTCTTGGTCGTCCACCTTCTAAAATTTTGCTCGTCTCTTTCACCTTCAATGTTCTTCCAAATTCTTCTCCTCCATTAGGGTCAGTCTGTGTCCGTGTCCCCTCATCTATAAAAGCAGGGCTAGAGCTCCGTGGAGCCTTAGTGGATGTCAGCCCAGAGGTGGCCTTGCATGAAGCACAGACCGACATAACTAATGGCCATACAACGGTCACTGGTGAGTCTGATTACGGCATGGCAGCCAATTGGGTTGTTACTGCCAGGCTACTGTTAAGCTCTCCAACAACTTCACACCAGTCTCTTTATCAATCACAGTGAGGCTGTCATCAAAAAGCTGTTGTTCTTTATTGATTTGAGCAGTATCTTCATAATTCAAACATTATTGAAAATGTATTTTCCTTAAACTTCTGACCCTTTGGTTTATCTGGTTCTCTTTACTTTGTCCTTAGGCTATGTGAATGGTAAACCCCTGGTGGACCAGTGGATTAGGGCTCACACAGAACGAGGCTCCATTACGATGAAAACACAAAGTTGGTTTGAGTCCTTGAAGCTCGGAAGCTAGATTATGAGATGATGGTATTATTGGAAGGTCATAATGCAGAACCACAAATCCTTAGCTGCTCCAAAAGAACAGATTTAGCTAGCTCCTGTTATTTAAAAACCTACTCATAGGTACATGCAGTAAGAAAATAATATTTAGTGCAATTCTTCGGTTTTGGTTTCTAACTATTTCCTTTACACACAATGCCAAATAGTCCAAGAAGCTATGAATTGCATGCCGACTGTAGGACGTGTGTATTGTATAAAACTAATTAGTAAAATAAAAGTTGTCATGATGCCTATAATCTATAGCGACTCAAACAACAAAGCGAGGAAATGCTTGATCTCTGAACTGAATGTTTGCCTGTCACTTTCCTTTCCTATTTATTGTAACATTTATTTGTTATTGTCTGTTAATGACAATTAATGAATGAAGCCATGCCCTTCCTTACATCTTCTAACAAGGTAATAAAATGTATCACCAGATTGAAGAGTTAAGCAACAAATACATTTGAAGAATGTCAAGAAATTAGTCGTTTTGTAAATTACAAGGACACATCATCTGTTATCTGGGTCAGCGTGTACCGACTTCACTTCCTGCTCTTGTTATCGCAGGAAGCCGCCCTCCCTCCCCCTTCCCAGGTGTCTCCAGTCTTGCTGTCTCCTCTGATTGGCCGCACCATCTGGCCCCTGTTGTTGTATCCAAATGAGTAGGGAGGGTCATCCTTGCTGTGTTTCCAGTGCTGCACACGCGGTTTCAGCCTCAAGGCAGACACTCTAATAAGGGTACACACATGTAGAACTTTGACATGCTGTCAAAGTTTCAATCCAAAATGGTTTTGTGAAGCTGAGGCAAGAAACTCAGCAGAGCCCCAGAGTTGGCCTACCTGTAAGCATCTACGAGCAAGATGCCTAAGCCCCATCTGCTCCATATAATAGCAGCATGTAATCCTAAATCGCTTTGGATAAAAGCGTCAAGTAAATGACCTAATTGTAATAATGAGCATCATGTCATCATGGTAACCTAGCTTATAAAAATCAACAACTCGGGACTGAAATTTAGGAGTGTGCCTTTTAATGTTATCGTATCCTGGCTAAGAAGTGGTTCATAGCTTGTGTATGTGTGTGCGTCTTACTTTGAGATACCAAGGCAGTAGGTCATTGTAATGGAGCTGAGCGGAGGACAGATCCTTTCCAAGTAGCCGACGCTGTGTTCTGTGAGGAGCACACAGCCACTCACATTTAGCTCTCGCAGGTAGTGAGCACCAGCTGTCAGATACTGGACAGATGCGTCTGTCATCTGTCACAAGTAGAGTAAAGGGAAGAGAGGAAATACAGCATGGAATAAATAGGGAAAATCACATTTCTAGACATTTAAAGGGACTTTGTGTGCGGTTCTACCTTGGGACAACCTGACATTTGCAGTGTGACCAGACCTCCGCAGTGTAAAGAGAGGGCTTTTATGGCACTATCACTCAGTGCTACACAGCACGACACATCAAGGTGCTCCAGATCTCTCGCCTGTTTGCAGAACATCTACCCTCAAAGAGAAGACGTCGTGAGCTTGGTCATGGGGTCAAAGTGTTTAATGGAAGTTGGCAGTGAGGGAGAACAAGGGAGAGGAATATAAAGTCGTACCTCGAAGCCAATGTCTGTGATGTGGACACAGTCGGCGAGTGCCACCTTCCTTAAGCGGGTTCCCTCCAGCGCACTCAATCCCTAAACATACAATTGTTAAGTTACAGGCTATTTCCCACGAGGGCTACTTCTAACTAACTAACTAACTGCTATCAGTCATTTCCTTTAGTTGTGGATTGTAGCGGTAAGCACTCACAAACACACAGTACCTGATCCTGGATGTTGCATCCACTGATGTCCAGAGAGGAGATGGAGCTGCCTTTGAGCCACTCAATGCTAATGTCAGTTAGGCTTTCACAATAACTCAGATTCAGGCGGTTCAGTTTGGACAGCCTATAGTGGATTGTGCGCAAACACAAGAGATACAGTATAACTGCACAACACACTGTACCAGAGTGACTTATACTGCATCTGCATCAGACGTTTACCTCTGAGCGATCCTCATCACAGAGATGTCGGTGATGTTTTTGCAGTGACTCACATTTAACTCTCGCAACCTACCAGCCGAGGAGCCTTCAGTGAGGTACTGCATCCCCAAATCACCTACCCTGATATATAAAAACACAGGAAACCTGTAGTCCCATGATGCGATAGTACACATGATCGACTCTCTTTCTCTCTCCCCCCTAATTGGTTGCAATGTTGGTGGTGCGTCTCATAGCTTTCCTCCTGAATACACTTAAACCACTCTCATCCTGTAGACTAAACATCTGCTCTCTAACCCAGCAGTTAGTTTTACAAGTGTCATTAGCAAGAGTTATGTAGTAAAAGCATTTCAATGTCACATATTAGTAAACACATTTAAATTGCATGTAAAAAAAACGATACTTGTCTTAAAAATACAATACTGTATCACTAGAGAAAGCGATCGATATGGAGATTTTTCTCCCACCCCCGCCCAGTGGGTTGTGAAATGCAATAGGGGGTCATCAATTCGACAAACTATAGAAAATTATTTTTGTTCAATATGTTTTTTGTTCAATTTAATGGTTGCTTATATGTGTATGCAGGTATGGAAAACCACTGCTGCATATTCTGTGGCTATGGACCGAGACACACACACACACATACACACCTGTTGCAATGTGAGATGTTCAGGTAGAGCAGGTGGCTTAGGTTGGCCACAGACTTCAGACTGGCGTCAGTCATCCTGGGGCATTCTACAGCATGGAGCCTGCGGAGGCCTGGTGAGCTCAGACACAGAGCGCTCCAGCTGGCGTCTGTTATGCAGTTGTTACCTGCACAGACAGAATGTTTTTAATTATTTATTTATAAAAAATATATATAAATGCTGTATCTAGCTCCACACACATATAGAATAACATTAACTCAACCTTCTGTGCTAAAAGTGTTCAGTTTGGCCACTTCAGCGATGGCTTTGAAGGCAATGTCGGAGAGATGAGGTGTATCCAACAGTGAGATGGTAGACAGAGAGCGACAGTTTGCAACCAGAACCTGTTAAAAACGAGACCAGGATAGCAAATGAAAAGAATTCAGCAAACGTCATGTTTACAAACTGTTGTGTTATACAATATTCTCAGAATGTTCTAGTCCTTACTTGTTGTGGCACTTTGGTATGTAGAACATTCCAGAGCTATTGTGTTATATATCTACTGAAGTGGAACCATGTGGTAGCAGTGAGCCCACCTACCAGAATACATTTATCGGACAGGGTCAGCATGTTGTCGATCACAATGTCTCTGAGCATAGGGCATCCTGCTGATATATATCTGAACCCCTCCACTGTCATCTGGGGGTAAAGAAATGGGGATGAGGGATGAGTTGTTTGTTTTCACCCTGGAATCGGAACAATTTAGCTAGCAACAATTTTCCCTCCGTCACTTTATAGCTCAACAAGTCTTAGCACGTGGGACTAGTGTTGTGGAGTGTTCTGTTAAGGTGGTGCACGTGGGGAGTAGGTGGCCCAGAGGTTGCTGTGTAATCCCAACCCTACTTCTGGCTGCACCCCCCCCCCCCCTTTTTTTAATCTCTCTCCCTCCCTCCCCCCTTTCTCTCTCTAAAACTTCATCCTATTCTCTCAGGGCTCACACCAAGAAGAGTTCAGCGTAGAAGCCCTGACTTGCGTGCTGCCAGATACAAGACGAGACCCGTCCAGAGTGACTACATTTTTCCCAAGCGCACTGAACACTACTGAAGGCAAGAAAGCCATTCCTTGCCTTCAGCTGCAGCTGAGTGGAGACGGATCTTTAACAACGCGGGAGAGGAGCGTGCTGACTGACCTGGGTGCAGCCGGAGACGTTGAGGTGGAGGAGTTTGCGACAGCCCTTTCCTTTGCTCAGGTATTGCAAACCTTCATCGGTGAACCCGGAGCAGTAAGCCAGACTCAGGTGTTGCAGGTTCGCACAGCTGCTGTTTGATACCGGGAGTTATGTGTACGTTAGTGTTCCTGGAAATTCCAGACAAATGAGTGTTCATGCTCAGGCATTGTTGTTTCTACGCATTCAGCATCATGTTTTCAATGGAAGTGGATACGTTCAATGTAATAGTAATTTAATCATGATGTAATAGTGCTAGTTATTTGACGTGCTTATTAGATGCTACACACAATCAACAGGTCTATTTGTATAGTGCTTTCTGATTTTCACATCCACATCTCTGGATCTGACTTGAAATTCCATTGGGCAATGGGCTCCGTTTTGAAGAAGCAAATACGGTGTAGATTCTGGGAATGTGGGGGCCTGGGGGCAGGGAAAATAGCGTAAAACATCTGGATATAGCGCAGTGACATCCAGATGTCACTGCGTTATATTATCTTCAATAAAATGTGCATATGTGATGATGGTGCTCATTGTTGCTTACATCTATCTGCCTTACTTTATGCTACTAAAAGAAGTGGTCATTGGTTGTGGTTCACCAGTTCCTATGGGGGGCAGGATAGTCTAGTGGTCTAGGTGTTGGACTCCCAGTCAGAGACTTCTACCAAAACATGTCCCAAGGTGTAGAGATTTACCTGGACAGCTCCCACAGGGTTCGGTTGGTCACAAGTGTGCAAGAGAGGTTCAGGTAGAACAGGTTGGGGCAGCCCTCAACAATTTTCTGCATCGTCATGTCCTATAAAACAAAATACAGCTGTTAAATTCTGTTGATCTTCGAAGTAACATGCAGCAAAAATACTAAGAAAGTAACCTAGAGAATTTACCAAAAACAAAAAAAGCTTAACTAATGTTAATTCAACTCAAGGAATTCTTAAGTCAAATCCTACACTTCCATTATTATAAAATAAAATGTTTATATTAATGGAAACAAACTGACATCCAAAATTGGATACATGCTGTGTAACCAAAAACCCTTGACCAACCACCAGATTTACTGATGGTATCATATAGATGAAGGGCCCTGTGTAAGGAATCCACATGTGGATGTAATTATGGATTAAATTATTGAAAAAGAGCACTACAAGGGATATAAAGGGCTTGTCCTACAAGAATGTCTTTCTCACTAGATTGAAGGTGATCTTACAGATGCAGTCTAGGTGTTATTACTTACAGTGACGTTAGTACATTCAGACAGGTTGAGCTCCTGTAGATTTCTGCATTGACCTTATATAGAAGGACACATGGAAAATTATTGTAATAAAGGAAGGAAAAAAGAACAGACTAATGCTAGCAAATTGGGTTTGTCGAAATAAGTTCACGCAAGTTGGCAATAATGTAAAAGCTTTCATTTACCCTCCCAACATGGAGTCCATATTTTTCTGCTTAAAGTCAATATATAGGTAATGTGCTGCTTCTAACTTTCTCTTCAGGGTACGCAGCTGTTTCTCATCAGCAGTTACCGCTTTTGGCCTGTGACCTCCTGCTTCTGTTTCCAATCCTTCTTTCCGAAGAGTTTATTCCATATCGGGACCTCTGCTTTGGCTAAAGCTTTCGTTAAGGAAAGGACAATCCCAGTTGGCGTCAGGATGCATGTGGCCTGGCCTTTCCTCGTGGTGCTGTATGTCCTGTTGCTGCTGCCGCCATCCATTGAGATGAAAAGACAGGGTAGAGGTCGCGGGCTCCGAGGAGCACGGCACGGCCTCACGCGAGACAGGTAGGGGTTGACCACCATTCAATTTTTGGATTTCATTTGCCTGAATCAATATATCATTTTATTGCTCACACATTCTAGCGACGGTCCAGATATTTATAAAAAATAGAGAGATGGGTAGGTTCGTCCACAGACTACACATCTATTATGCAACATTTATTCATTTGTAACGTTGCTTGGTTCAACACACCCAACTAATTGTATTGAATGCAAAGAGGAGGTTGAGCGTGGCACAGTCCCTCTTATTTACCTAAAACATTAAATGTGGATGACAGGGATTTTATTTGTGGTCTATAGGGTGAGAGGAAGTGGCCGGCATGGCAGATCAGGCTCCTCTAGGCCTGCGGCAGCTGGCTGCTCAGAGTCTGCTACGGAACTTGGGGAGGTCATTGTGGACTGTCAAAGCCGGCGCCTCAACTCCATCCCCACCTCAAAGGGATGGTCCCAGGAAGCCAAACACCTCTTACTGGCCAACAACCATATCAGAGTCCTACGCGACGGCGCCTTCGCTGGCTTTGAAGGTCTGAAGACTCTGGACCTGCAGCAGAACCACATCTCGGTGGTGGAGAAAGGTGCTTTCCAGGGTCTGACGCACCTCACCACGCTGTTGTTGCAGCACAACCGCATGGGTTCGCTCAGCGAGGAGGCCCTCATCCCCATGCCAAACCTGCACTACCTGCGCCTCTACGAGAACCCCTGGAAATGCCTCTGTCCGCTGGAGGACCTCATACGCACCCTTCAGGTTCCAAGCAACCGCAATCTAGGAAACTACGCGAGGTGAATAACCGCACACACACTGTGGATTCTACTAGATACTGTCAGTAGATGACATGGTGAGAGTGAAGTGTGGAGGCCCACAAAAATGACCACAACAGAAGTATGACGTAGTAATCACACATTCCCGATAACTAAATAAAATGGTTTACCTCATATGTTTTCCAATGCGGATATTTGTACGCATTGGAAAACATAAGCTTTTTGGCAAATTGTAAGATTTCTTGCAGAGGTTGGAAAAAACAGATGCAGAAAGTAAAATATATTAGCCACGTGTTTGCTATAGAGCAAGCACGTAGCCACGTGCTAAACCACCTGAATAGTTTTCCCAACCTAGTGGAGGAGCGGTGTTTATTGGTACCAGCTATCACAATACATGCTTGTGCTTTTACTTTCTGGACCTTTTCCACCTCTGGATTTTCTGACATTACTACAAAATAATTATGTTTGTTTTTCAGCTGTGCAGAGCCTCTCAGACTGAAAGGCAGAAAGTTGAAGCAGGTGGATGCTGAGCTGTTGTGTCAGGAGTCAGACCCCATTGGGGACCAGCAGGGTGATCAAACAGACTTGTCAGATATATTGGTGCCTATTCCAATCCGGACCAAACCAGATGCCACCACTTTCTGCCACACCTACCTGTTCCCGCAACCCCTCTTAGATTGCACCAAAAGAGGTGATTTTACAACAGTAGTTGTAATGCTATGCTAGCTACTATATTATTCTTAGTATTACTATACTAATTACTAGGTGTTATTTTGTTCTACAGAATACCAATGAAATGAAAACTGAAAAACTATTTCTTAATAGTCTTAAAATCATCTCGCAACTTCTTTGAGAACTACTGCTTTACAAGCACTTTGTTGCCTACAGAGAATCTCAGTTTTTCCAGTGTGGGTGAGGGAGAAGAGTGAATCAGTGCCTCTTTGGTATTCTACACATTCAGGGTGTGTTTTAGTGTGACGGTTTGGCGCATGTGTTACTTGCACAACAGCTAGCTCACTGGGTTGTCTGCTCATGCATAGTTGTGTTGTGAATGGGAAAGTGTGTCCAAACTTTTGACTGGTACTGTGTATATATGTGCTGTATCTGTTGTATCTGTTTTGATTTAGAGGTCTCTAGCAAAAACAGGCATATAAACCTGTGTGTACATGTGAATAGGATTGCACACACACACACACACACACACACACACACAATTATAGGAGTCAATAACTGTCGTAAAATGACTAGCAGAGAGCACAATTTCATTGAAACAAACTCACGGAGAGGTGTGTTCGCTAAGACCATCAGTCCATGTTGAATTCATGTCAACATGTGGGCTAGACATTTGTCAACAATTTGTCATTTAACACCTTAGGACTATTCTGACTAAATACAACTGGTGATGCATATAAAACGCAGTAATATAAGTTATCATCAAACCACTAGAATGACAAAACCTTTGTTTCTCAGAATATTTTCAAAGCCAGATAATACATTGGCAGAAGAAACACAGATGTTTGGCAGGCATTACTTTTGTGCTTGCTTCCTGCAGTTCATTTGAAGCCAATTAATAGTTTCCCGACAATATTTTGGATACACTAAATGATTTATCATAGATGGATGTAATATGAGCCTATTAGAAAACTAACTAAGATTATAGGGAGGGGCAGATCTTAAAGCTGTTTCTGTGTCAACACTTCCAAGTGTATATTGCCAATGGGGATATCAAATATGCCTGGCATATGGCCCTGGTTTAATAATGTAGCCTAGTACAAACAACCCAAGTTAAATAACAAGTTACCTCAGTTAAATAAATGCTAAGGCTCCAAATATTGAAAAATGTTGTTATTGTTGTTACAGCTACAATAACCAAATTGGATTAGCTGATCACATAATGCCCCCTCTTCCCCTTTCTCCTCAGGTCTAATAGAGATTCCTTCAGGAATCCCTGATAATATTGTTCACATTGACCTGTCACATAATTCCATCCATCACCTAAGGGGCAGGGATTTCCTGGAGGCCAGAAGTTTGAGGACACTTAACCTGAGCAACAACAACCTGGAGCACATAGACAAAGGTGCACTGGATAGCATGCTTATTTACCGTGATCATCCTATGCAATATCCACCACAAATAAATCCACAATCACACACCTTTCCATGTCTCGTTTAAAAAAAAAAAAAAAAGGGCATCCCTGCTTTATTGATTATCATTTATAATCAATGATAATCACACATTATCATTATGTGTATTATACTGTATACAGCCATGGATACAGACCACTGCATATTTATTAAAATATAATATAAATATAAAAAACATTTTCATAAATATGTAAAAAAAATATGGTGGTTAATTTTTTCAATGTATTTGAATGTGTTGGCTGGGCAATTTCATATGTCTGCCAGCCTGCACAACAGAATGTAAAAGTTGTTCTCGTCTGTCACTTTTTCCCTTTTCAAGCTTCCCTGGCAGGCCTACTTCACCTACGCGAGCTGGACCTCTCTGACAACAGCCTCCATTTCATCCAGTATGGGGTTCTGGAAGATCTCTACTTCCTGTCTCAGCTAAAGCTGGGAGGAAACCCCTGGCTTTGTGATTACAGGTGGGTTCCGCCGTACGGTCCAGTTTCACTTAACACAAATGCAAACGCACTCAACAAATAATATGTCTTCTTCTTTTCAGCATCCACTACATGATGTACTGGCTGCGTCTGCACCCGGGGGTGAAGCACAGTGGCCTGCTGTGTCGCTCTCCCCCTGAGCACACTGGAGAGAGCGTACAAGATTATGTGAACTCCTACAACAGAGAGTGCCCCAAGGACCGGCCGCACAGCCAGACAGACCCTGAGCTGTGGAACACGCCTCTGGAAGTGCAAGGAGAGGTGGAGGAAGAGTTGGAGCCAAGTCACTTGAGGGGACGCCAGAAATATGAAATCATCAGGCTGTCTTAACTGAACTGGTTATATGCCTGTGACCTTACAAAGAAAGGCTCGTACAATTGTTTTGTCCACGGCATTCCGTTTCAGTCTGTATCAGATGAGAGAATCACCTTTTTGATATTCTTTTGTTTTGTCAGTGTTGTGTTTTTCATAAAAATAACAATTACAAAAATAATTTTCTGCATTTGTACAGTCTATAGAACACTATTCTACTAATGTGTATTTTTTTTAAATACTATGTAATTTAGAATACTCACTGATGCATGTTAAGCTTGGTGTTGTCAGACACGTACATCCACGCAGGTTGATATAGATCACCAATGGACAGTAATTCTGTAGAATTTGCATCACTTTTCCATCTGTGATCCAGTCTCTCTCCACAGAGAAGTTGATCTGTCCCAGCCAAACATTTGGGAAAACATTATTGCTCCCATTTGATTATTTCCATCAGATGGAATCATAAATGAAATAGTACGTAGTGTGTATGTTTAAGGTACATACCCGACTCCACAGCGAGCCTGATTGGATGATAGACTGCCACGCGCAACACACCTCAGCACACGTTAGCCAGTCTCTGAATTCGAGGTACTGAAAGACCTAACGGAAACATAAAGTCACATATTTAGGAACCTGCAGGGCAACATGTTTAGGAACAGATTTTTATGCTGCTTAACTCTGAACCTTAAGGGTTTTTCCACAGTTATGTTTGCTTCTATAGCTACAGCTATTCCAACTTTTGATTGGTCATAAAAATGTCAAAGGAAGAAATGGTTTAGGCTTGGTACTCCAAATGCAAGTGCACACAGAGGGAACATTTGGTAGACGATACACACTGAAACCAGTTAACTGTTATGAATTATGTAGGATTACACTGTAGTTATTATTTCTTTGAACTATGTAGGCGATGATTTTACAAAGCATGCCCAATAAATTGTGAATTCTACAACAACTGTGTCGTCAGTCAACATAACATTTTCGATGGAGCTTATTAGGGTACAGTACATGATGTCAATACTTCATTAACTTCAGTGTTTACATGTATTCAGATCAGATCTACAGGTCGCCTGTAAAGTATTTTTGTGACAACTAATTCTGCCTTGGAATGATAAATTGATCATTTGATCATTTCATGTGCCACTTGAGATTTTCCTGAAATCGCCCCACAGACATGACAGTAAATGTATCTTAATTCTTCCCAGTCAGTGAACCGCAATATTGATAATGAGCAATCCTATGGGATAATCCACTGCCAGCCAACTCAGCACTGTGGGAAACTATGGAGTCATCACAGACACCATGTCAGTGGCAAGTTTTGTTCAGCCCATGCCATGCTGGGACTCTGAGGGTAAAGGTGGGTGGAACATAATATAAATATTTTCTGCTGTCATTGTATATGGGTTCGATAATGCACTCTATATTCACTAGAGAATAAATACAGTCCTGTTCAAAGCCAGGAGCTTGATCAAACTTTGATGCTTTTAGGTTTATATCTTAAATTTAAGCACCCATATTACAACTGTTCCCACACTTCACCCACTGGAGATGGCACTGACATCTGGAGCATGTGTGTATAAAGAGCCCCTCTTTTTCACCATAAATAGTCATGCTCAGCAGATATTTACTGAGAGACGTGTTGGATAAAAACAGCAGAACAATCAATGTGAGACATGAGGTTGTGCCAAGACATTGGAAGCGAGCTAGAACAAACAACACTGGCAGGTCTAATAATATCCTACAGCACGGCACTTTCACTGGGTTTACTGTAGAATAAAAATGATAGAGGCACTGGAGTAGCAGTGTTATTTCAATAACAATTGGGTACTCATAAATAATATCAAAAATGTGGGGGGAGGGCATACAAACTAGGCGACTTTTCTCGTGGGAAAAATATATGAAGCTCTGCGCCACCTGCACTGAAACAAAGAAAGGGTTGTTCCATAAACACAGCCCTTACCATGGTAATGGGAAATGGTCTGTAATAGGCCATAATGAGCTACAAGTGACTTTAATCAACTGACCTCAAAAGGACAGAAAGCATGTTTAGAGTTAGGTCAGCTTAAGAGGTTTTATGCAACAGATAGACCCCAAGGGATAGGAATGTTAACTTGGAGCAGATTTATACCAGGTGTCATTAAACAATGGCTGAGAGAGCTAAGGAAGCTCATGAACGACAACATAAACAAGGGGAAACCAAATGAAACAATATTGATACTATAGTTATCCTAGATTTAAAGAAAATGTCACCTTTAGTGCAAGCTTTATAGGTAGTACTGAAATCCCATCATATCCTTCCCCAATCTGATGTTCTTTGCTGTCCTTGTCGAATAAGCTCATCTCCAGCTTCTAGAAGGAACGACATGTACACTAAACCGTTTGCAGTTCACAAAGGTTATACTATTGTTTACAATAAGCCAAATGGCATTAATACCTCAAAGTGCTCTTTTGCCTTCTTTGAATCCATCACAACACACTGCCATGCAGCTATGGTACGTTTAAATCGGACTGCATTTAAAATACTTCTAAGTTTCTCAATGGAAGCTATAGTGTAAATAAATAAAAAACTTAAAGTTAGACAACAAATAAAAAGACATTGACTAATTAGAAACTCTGCTTATCTGATCAAGTTACGGAAGGAGAAAGGGCGTGGGAATGGTTAAAATAACAGCAAATGTGTCTCGTAACGACAAAGGTTTCATTTAAAATTCAAACAAGCTAACCTTCCAAGTATTAGGGTCGAGTTACAAAGTCAAACACTGAGAGCGGGGCAAAATGAGTCACTGGCATGTGCGTAAGGCAACAATTTGTGACTTTCAGTTAGGACATATCTGCTGAGTACAGTGTATTCTGTGAAAAAATACCTAAAATGCTCAATATTTATCTTAAAAACAAGAATCCAAACACATTGTAGAAGTACAATATGTACAATATGTAAAACACTACATTGTCGTTCATTGGTTCATTATTTTTGGCTCAGAAATGCCAGACTGGAAACCTACCAGCTTGTGCCCTCTTGCGCAATGCTAGCCAATTCCCCAATTTTATGAGTGTTATCCTCTGAAGTTTTTTCTCATAATGCGTCTTTGCAATGTCCAGCTTCAGGATCAGCTCTGTGGCCTCCCATTTCCTCTTTGCAACGAACCGCTTCCACCTTCTAACCCACACACAGAAAGGTCATCATTAATTCAGTAATCAGTGAACTCAACTCGTTGGCATATTGTATAACAAGATAAGAATATAACTAGAGGAAAAATAAATAATTCATGTCAAATTAGTTTTGCCTGATATTTACCTAAAGAACACTTAAGACAGCATTTTGTAGTTATAAGGACAGAAGGTACAGCTATTGATACATTTGATACATACAGGTGTGGCTATTGTGCCACACTGACAACAGATAGCCCGGGGATGAAAGAAAATCTATGGGATAGAGTAACACACCATAGTAACATGACATGATCCAAAAACAAGTCCTATTTTTTCTAAGTCCTAAGTTTTATTGGGTGAAATTTCTATTTGGAACCTATGGGCGAATGTCTTTATTGCTAAACTTTGTTTATTATTAGTACTTTAATGTTTTTCTTTAAATGTAGTATTTAATTATCTTTAAATAAAGAAGACATGCAATGACATATAAAATAGATTGAACTGTTCATCACTGCACAGCTCAGCACACACCACAGCTGTCTACAATCAGCTAATTTCAACAGGTCCAATGTGGGTTCACACTGAAGTCTAATCTGTTTCTAATCTCCCCGTTCTTTGCTCTAGACTATACATTAGTAGAGACAATCTGATTTTCTCACAGGAATTATGTGGAGGAAGTAAAGATAGCCGATGATAAACAAATAGACCTAATTATTACCCATCCATAACGTGCAAATTATTTGAGTTCATTTAAGATTATATTGCCTTTGTTATTTTGACACTGGTGCAGGTGGTTAATCTCTTCACCATGGCTCTTCAATTTGGGTAAGAAGAATATTTTGACAAGTGCTGATAATATTACGGTTTCTAACTCTGCTATTTTTGTTTTCTCAGTTTTTCTTGGCTTTGTGGTCTGTTATGGGGCTTGATTTGTTTTCCTGCTCAGAAAGGTAAAGATTCTACATATGTTAATTTGATATGAAATGGCATACCTAATATGAATTTGTTACTTTTTCTTCTAATTAGGCTACAATATTGTAGATAGCTATCATCTCAGCTATGTAGAGCTGCCTGTCCAAGATACCTCGGACCAATATTATTCAGGATCATCTTCAAACTCTGGCCAAGACTCCGGTGACACAAGTGCTGGAACAGAAGCTACCAGCTTGAAAAGCTTTGTTTCACTCGGGAGAATACCAGTCCCTCATGGCCAGGAAAAGGAGCCAAGTATACGTAGGCCTATTTCTAGTCCACCCAACGCTTATGGTCAACATCCCCCTGGAAATTCAATCCAGAGACGTACACAAAATGAAGTTGTAACTTTCCCAACAATTAAACATTTCCGGCAATTTGTAGACTCTATGAAGAACTCCTTCCTTATACCTGGGAGTGATGTAAATACTTTTTTTCAAACAGCCCAGGAGCTTACTAAGAGTCTAAATATTAGTTTAGAGGCTCAAACGGATCTACAACTACATTCTGCTGCAGACAGACCTTCCCAAAATGAAAACTGGAATGAACCTATAAACACAGTGTCTAAGCAGAAAGAATGGGATGCCAACTCCATATTAGGTGAAAGTGTATCTGTCCATTATCCTACAATCTCCAGTCAGGACTCGGGACTAGGCACTGTTCACTACCAAAGTCCAGATTCTGGAGCATTGGGAAATTATGGAAGTGTCTCTAATGTTGGTACTAAAAATGGTGATGGTTTGAACATTGCTATTAATGGGGTGGATGAAGATGTTCAACCAATGAGCTTCATGTTCTCTGAATCAGCTCTCTCTAGCTTGCCGTTTGGTCATGAATCCTCTTTAAGTAGTGATGACATAAGTGAAGTAGGCCTAAGCCCTCCAGCCAGTGGCTTTGACTTTTCACCTCGAAGTACTGATGATCGTATAAGGTCCCAAACAATGAGCCAAAACCCAGTTAAACAGACAGAACAATACTTTTCAGCCATAGTTTCCAAGCCAAAAGTACCTAATCAAAATGTGTTGGCTCTCAAACCAAGCAGCCACAGGTTGGCTAACAATGCATTTGTAAGTGATGGACACCTGTTTAGCAGGATTGACCCTGAGAATGGAGAGCCCAAAATGCCGCCTAGCAGACCAGATATTGTCTCTACCCTATCTGTGAAACCATACTATCTCAATTTCCAAAGGGAACATGCTGGCTACTTAAATGATCTGAACGTTGATCCTTCTATCCCTGCTGTTCATAAACAAAGTCAGCAGCAATCGGACATCTATATGAAGACTCAAGCCCCTGTCGTCCAGGAAAATAAATACTTTGCCAACAAGTCTAACACCCAGCTTCCTCTTCCCAGTCAATTTAATTCTTTCCAGACTGTGATGTCATCACATGATAATGGTCATGTGACCTTTAGTTCTCCTAAGGATATAGATAGAGCCTCAGAACAACACAATGGATTTACAAAACAAAATAATATTGCCTTCAAATCAAGTGACTACATCTCCAGCCACAATGGATATCATAGTTCCCAAAATATCGGTGGTGTTGTGAACCCAAAAGTTGACCCTCATCAGGCCATCAAATCACTGGGCCTTGGCAAGAGTCATGGGGGAAAAAATTCCTCCAAGTATCGAGCCAGGAAGGAGCCCAACAACATGGCCTATAGATTTACCAAATATCTTCCCATATCGAAAGGATTTGATTCTGGTTCATCTCCAAGTGGTGATTCTAAGATAAATGGTGGCTATGTCATTAAAAAGCTTACACCTTTAACAGACTCGAGCATTTACATTCCACCTCTATCCAGATATGTTATTTCCAGGAGCCACTATGTAAGGGGCAAAGTGTCTAACTCTCAAACCCACTATAACCCAATTCAACTGTCTGATAAATCTGCAAATGATTTATGGAAACCTATAAAGAGACGATACGGATACAAGGACAATTCCATAATTTAAAGAAACCTAAAAGGTAAAGTAATGAATTTTCCTTTTTTCCATTTAGTTTTAAAGGGAATGTTTTTGAACCTGCAATCCCATTAATCGCTGCATTTTAAGAAGCTGAATCCCCTTTCCTCTGTTTTACAGCATGCACACATTTTTGGAAAGACATTTCTGTGATGGGGAAAGTTTGACTAAATTCTTGATGCTCATTTTTGAAAACATTTTTGAATTACAACAATGCTGAACAAATAAACAAAGTAATTGATATTTATTTTTTGTGTTATGGTTTCTGCTTCTGTCTTCATACCCAGACCAACTAATTAATATTTTTTTTTTTTTAATTATATATACACACATTTTGTTCAATGGTTTGATTATATAATTTGAGAGAGCCAACTGATTCAACGTTTTAAGTCAGACCCTGATACATTTGTGGTTCCTTTTTATACAGTATAACCATCCATTGTAAATGTTGCAACACTGAACCACATTTCAAAAGGCATTGTGTCATATTGTTTCCATTGTTAATACAGTATTTGCAAAAAACACTCTTGCATTAAAAAATGGATAGGTCTTTTCTACAGTAAGTAAGCCTACCTGAAGCAAACATTTGTTAAATGTCTTCTGTAGTAGGAGTAGGCCTTCTCAAACAAATGAGAGGGTAGCTAGAAAAGAACACAGAATACATTTGAAAAATGCAACATTTTATGACTGAAGAGGGAGCCATTCCATTCATATAATGGCATGTTGGATAATGAAAAATGGTGTACCATGGAGTCTTCTGGTTCCACAGTGTTCACAATGATTCTTGTCAAAGAGGTTGTGGCACTGTGCTCTGCATCAACAATTTTTTGCCTTGAAATACATTTAAAATGGAAGCTATAATTATTAAAAATATAAGTTATGGTTGACAATAAAACAAAAACAATACATTGTATGTGCGTGGGCTAAAATAAAACACCAAAAGGGTACAAATACAAATGCCCTGTACAATTCCAGCAGTGTGATGGTTGATGAAGTGGGCCACCTAGTGGCCATCATATGAAAATACACAAACTTAATCATAGCGACCCACCAGTCGATATCCAGAAGATTGCAATGTCCTTGAAATGCCATAAGTTTACTTTCCAGAAACTTTATTGGATCATTGGGACATATTACACATGAACCTGACAATAAGGCCTGTTGACAAAGTTGAAGTTAGTAGTATGAATATTAATCAGACAAAAACATTAACATGGTAAAATCAGCAACACATCTAGCCATGGTTAACATACCTGAGATATTTGTGGTAATGAGTGTTTTAGGATGTACTCTCTCACAACAGGATCGGCGTCCTGTAAAGATGCCATAGTACGATCTGAGTAAGTACCGTACGAGTAGAGCTGCTATTGGCGCAACAAGATGATGTGAGGGTTATTATCATAGAGGTTATTATGAACCCCTGAGCTCCCCTACCGCGATTTGGTTGCGAGGTAACCAGCCTAATTAGGGTTAGGGACTCAATGTTGGACAACTAAACTATTGCAGAGTGATATAAACAAAGGTGTAAATATGCAAGATGTATAGATTCAATGCAAATTGTCCATAAAAAGCGAAAGGATTTTATTTTGCAGTACATTCAGGTCATACAGTATGTTACATTTTACACGGCTGTCTATAACTGATGGATAGGTCCTTAACAGCACTATGTCAACTCCTTGAAATATTTGGTCGGCCAATGTAAGCCGCTCGGTTGGAACCATAGAAGTTGTACTCAGCTAGCTTTAGCTTGCTGGATGCTGAATTTGGAAAATGTGTTTGGTAAGATTTATTAAATGTTCGATAGATGAATTAGATAAAATGCTTTATCAATTCTAGCCAAAAAAACAGGTATTTGAACTGGAAAGAGTAAGAAGGTTCGGTTAAATCGTCTTAGCGACTCCGTGTTTATTAACGTTAGCTAAAAAAGCTTCCATAACTCAGCATGGGCGATGGCAGTGTCATTCCCAGATTCACCAATATGAAGGCGTTGCTTGGTATAGTAGCTGGGGCTGGAGCCTCCTATGGGATTTATAAACTTATCAGTGGAGGAAGCTTTAAGAGAAACAAGAAAAATGCATTCAACGACTGTCGTGGTGTCAAGGGCAACCAGCCAGGGGAAGTAACTCTACAACCGGGTACCTTGTTAGCCAAAGTGTCCGGACTGGAATTTGTTCGTTCAAGAGGGCATGTCACTGAGACTGTGGATGTTACAGGTGAGTTATCTAGTTAGCCAATAGCTGCTGTGTTTCTCACTAAACCTTTCCTTCCGTTAGAAGTTTCTTGTTGACATGTCTCTCTTGTTGACATGTAAGTTATTAAATACATAATAAAAATGCTCCATACCATAGGTGACATAATGTCCAAAGCACCCGGGACCTTGGAACCACAGAACCTGAAAATGTTGCTGTCGTTTCTCCAAACTAACAATAATCCATCTGACAGATGTCGAATCCTGATTACTTTAGGGAATTCTGCTGCCTTCACTGTTAACCAGGTATACTAGAAACAAAGCCTACTCAGATGCTAAAGCTGGCATTCTTTTAACTACACAGTAGACTTTATTTACATTGTTAATTACATTAATGGAATGTACTTGTGTAATAATTCAATTTTAATCTACTGTACCATGGGTCCTCAGGATCTCATCCGGGAATTTGGTGGCCTTCATGTCATTGCTGGCTTCCTCTCTGATCCTTTACCAGAGGTCAGAGTACAGACTCTGAATGCTTTGAATAATTTGAGCATGAACATCCAAAACCAAGAACATATAAAGGTATGTTATTGGCTTTTCTTGATAAGAGATGACTTGTTATGGATAAAGTTTTTAAATGTAGTATGCGTCTTAATTTATGTTATTTGTGAATTATTTAAGTGTTCTATCTTCATAGGTTTATGTGCCACAAGTCCTGGAGCTGATTGAGGTATCTCCGGTGAATTCTGATCTTCAGCTTGCTGCTCTTCGGCTTCTAACAAACCTTTCAGTCACCGACAAGTATCATCAGTTGTTCAAAGACTCAATCACACTTTTACTCTCTCTTGTAATTGTGAGCACTGAAGCATTACAGGTTGGTTGGCTCTTTACCTAAGCAGCTAATTTCTAATTGGGCCTTAGTTGGGCATCATTGGGGCCACACTATTTATGATTATCAAAAAAGTAGTAATTAAACTGTCCAGGTCACATTTTACATTTTTATTGCTCCCACTCTCATACAGCCTGAGGTGGAAAAGGGTAGTGTTTGTGAAAGGATTATTATTTCTTTCAGATTCAAGCACTGAAAGTCCTTGTGAATGTATCGTCTAATCCAGATATGATGGATGACATTGTTCAAGCCCAGGTAAAATTTACTAAATTGTCAAACCAGTTACAAAACCAAAACAAATATCATTGAACACAATTGAATACAAAGATGTATTCAGTGGACACAGCTTCTAATGATTGTCACAGAAACATTAGTAGCTCTAACCTGCTTATCTTCAAGCACTAATTGCAGTAATTGATCATAATCTCTTTCAATTAGCATATCTAAAATTGTGATATTGATTTCATATTCCTAATTGTGCAGCCCTGTCATATAGTATTTTGAAATATCAATTCAAAATGGCCACAAATATACATTTTATGGTACTATATTACGCGATTTAACTTTTTGTCTTAGGCACCGGCTTCGGTTGTGCTGCTGTTTGATGCAAGGACACCAACCACTGTGCTTCTACGGCTGCTGACCTTTGCTGGTAACCTTAAAGCATGGAGGCCATCTGCCCAGGTGGCTGATGAACTGAGAAGGAAGCAGGACTGTCTGTTTCGGGTTCTGCTGGATGAGACCTCCCAGCTCCATAGCAGATTAATTGAGCTGCTTTCACACCCTGATGGGGAGGTCCAGGCTCAGGTGGCCCATGTCCTGACATAGATCTGCCTCTCCGTGCTCAAACGTGTCTTCTAGGACTATTGCCCAAAGCTTTTCCTCTAACACCCTTTCAATAACTTTAAATAGGAGCCAGCCTTTTAGACCTATTCTGGTCTTTCTGTGCAGTCTCAGTTTGAAACTCCCAGATTTTCCAACCCCAATCGCCACCTACAACATGTTCCCTAGATGCACACTGTTTTAGTAACTCATAACCATCATTATAAGCATCACCCCATCACCACTGATTGAGTCGTCACAGCTCAAATTTAAATGGGATAGAGGAAAGAAATAATTCTGTGAGAAAACTAAATGCATCCCACCCAACACCCATTGTCTACAACAAGGTTCCACAGTGCCCTTTCTTCTCAGTCTTGCCTATTTTCTCCAAAGGCAAGCTCTACCAGGTAAATGTTTTTTAACTGAAACCTACTGCCAAAACATTTCAGTCAACATTTCATCATGACCTGTGCAGTCTGTCCCAATTAACTATATGCACAGGCAAGCAGTAACAATTAAAGATATACTCTTTATTTTGTGTCTGGAATTACCCTTGTTCTTGAAACCAGCATTACAAAAATGTTGTCGCTTGACCTACACCACTCCTGTAGAGACATTTTATTTGGGTTTTCTTTCTGGATACCACAGACCTCCTAAAAGCAGTTTGTAATTTTGACAGGAGATTGGCACAAACGTTGATGAATTTGAAATAGAAATAAACTGTCATAAGTATGTTTGTGCACAGTTGTTTCAAAACAGAAAATGTGGGGTTCTGGGGGGCAGACACAGTCAAGGAGTGTACCTTTTTTTTTTTTTCTTTTCTTTTTTTTTCTTCATTTTCTTCTAAAGCAGTAGATTTTGTTCGATTAATCCAAAATGCGTAGGGAATTTCATGCTAACTTGCTTTCTAAAAAGATGAGGTTTGTTTGTATTTCAATGTTGAATCTGAATGAATGGAAAAGCCTGGAAATAACTACTGGCTTATTCCAAATCTATAAGTGCCCATGCATATAGTCAGTGTTGCGGTATTGGGTATGAGAAAAGATGTTTCTTTCTGCAAGCTTTAGCATCATTTGGAGACACCTGTGTTGAAGTGTTGAAGCACAGGCCTAGTCTTCACAGGCTTCATACCGTGTCAATTTAAATGTATTTATATGTTGGATTTTTTTATTAACACAATGAAAGCCAAATCAGAATTAATTTTTTTATGTTTAGGCTGGCTGAACATCACACTCCAGATTTGTTTGAGACATTGTTTGATGTTTGTAACAATAGACTCCCTTAACATGTTGGCCGCCTGGAGGACTGGAGCTGTGGACCACATGTGTTACAGAATAGTTCTAAGTGGTGTAAATGGGGTCTGCAGACCTCCATGTTTTGCATGTAAAATCAGTTGATTATTTAGAGTGGGATCCAGATGTATGCTGCACCTTTTTCGTATTTTAACACTCAACTTGTTGAACCCAAATCTGATCTCAGGCATATGGTTTTACCAGAACAGACAAAGCAGAATGCAATTTTACTTGTGACCCTAAGGAAATTACTTTATTTCTAATGAGGTTTGCTAGCAATTTGTGTACCAAATAGAGAAGGTTTTCTGCTTGAATGATTAAATAAATACCCAGTGTTAGCCTATATATTATGATTCTAAATTTGAATACTAGATTATTTTGTTCCATCTCCATATTGTTCAACATGCTAAAACCGTTATTTCACCTATTCTTACTACAAAGATAAAAATCTCTCACAATGTGCTAAATGTAGCTTACATAACTACAAACTGTGCATCTTTTGTGGCCAGTATGCCTATTCTAAACAGAGATGAATGAAGTAAAATGGCTGTATTTATCAAAACGACATGCTCCGTGCTCTCTAAATACACTACAGTTCAAAATGGTTCTGCTTGTTACTTGGAGAGCAGATAAATAGATATTCAAACTGTTATTTGTGCCTAAACTGGAGTGTCCTATGTACAAGGACCTGCAAGTGTTAAATTAACATTTGGATTCCTCTTCCCCATCAGTGTTTTGGAGCAGATATTTACAACGCTTTTACCCAGTAGGAGTGTAGATGTGAGCAAGACAAGCATAATCTACTTGATGTTGACATTGACACTGACAGCATTTAGCAGAGGCTTTTATCAAATGTAAGAAGTGATTATGTATTTACGAAGATGAACAAAAGTGATTATTCATTCAGTACATTTTAAGACAGATGTGTAGATTGAACAGAAGAGATGTAATCCTAAGGACAGTGTGGATCTATCATCCATCTAAATAAGGCCAAAATCTGTAGCTGTACAGTTACAATGCACGCTGCTGAAATATATATTTTAGAAATGCCAAAGCACTCGTACAGTAAAAAAAAAAAAAAATCACTGCTACAATAGCACTACAACACCATCTGCACCTGAATGCAATTTTACACATGCAACACAAGTTAAAATGTTGGTGTTACAATAAACAACTAAATGTAATTACTATTCCACCTACTCTATCTGACACAGAGATGCTGATGACCCAGACAAAAACAAGCCAACTCCAAATCCAAGCCCAGCTCCAAATCCAACCCCTGGATAGAGGGGCTCAGTGAATCTAGCATGGAAGGTGTGGAGGTGTCTCAGTGTGTCAGACGAGGCTGTGAAGAAGGACAGAGTGCCCCCAGGCCAGTCCAAATATACTCCCACTCTGTTAGAGATGGCGGTGTGGGAGAGATGTGTGTCTGTCTGTCTGTGACAGGCAGTGTAACCATTCTCAGAACATTCCAGACTCCAGGATTTGTCATTCCTTCCAAGACGGCTCTCATTTTCACCTTTCCGTTTGATTCCTTTATATGTCACTCCTATCTCAACCTGTACTTTCCACTCAATTTCCCAGTAACAGCGTCCAGTCAGACCCTCGGTACCCAATATTTGTTCCCAGTGGCCAAACCTGTCTGGGTGATCAGGATATGGCTGTTTCTCTCCAACCTCTGTCACCTTTCGGTTTCCCTCAGACAGAGAGAGGCTTCTGTGTGCTGTGTTTGGGTCCAGTGTAAGTCCAGTGGCATCTGATTTGATGTGTGAAAAACAGGACACAATACAAAAGTTGTATTTAAACATCGATTTTTAACAGCTTTACTGTTCGCAGTTGGATGTTGACAGGCTATGTCACATACTGTGGAGATCACCTACTGTGGCTTCCCATCTAAGTGGTTGGATATATGCTAGTTGAAATAAAGTTATACACACTCACACTTCCTCAGACCTGGTTTCAGCATCCGCACTCCACCATAGGCCACACTGAGGGGATACAGTAAGCAATATCAAGACAATGGAAACATGTCCATGAAACAAATTTTTATTGATTCAACAGCAGTAGTCATGAACAGAAAACAATATTATCCCTGATATGATCATACTTGAGTCTCTCCAGTTTCCAGCGTGGATCCTCCAGTCCAGTAGAGAGCAATATCACTCCTGAGTCTCCTAGGTAGTTGTAGCTCAGATCAAGCTCTCTCAGGTAGGAGGGGTTGGACTTCAAAGCAGAGGTCAGATAAGCACAGCCTGTCTCTGTAATCTGACAGCCTGACAACCTACACACACATCAACATCAGTAACAGGATAAGGCACTACACTTGTTTAAACCGTTATTTTCACCATTTAAAGACAGTGACAGGAAATAACATTTGTATCAGCAAATCCAAGCATTTTATGCTTTTTGTAGGCTAGTTACAATTCTAATATTACATAATATACAACCATAGATCAGCAATCTTCAACCCTGGTCCTGATAACGACACATTCATTTGAATCAAGTGTGTTGGAGAAAGGAGACTTCTAACATGCAGGGCAGTGGGTCCACAGGACCAGGGTTGAAGAACATTGCCATAGATGTTTTCAGACTTTTTTTGTTGTTGTGGTAAATAGAAGTTAAAAAAGTTCTGTGATACTCGTTCTGTGTTAACTTTGAAATGGCTTTTAGCAGAAATTGATGTTACTGAATTGTCATATGTGAAATACAGTAGGTTCAGGAATACTGACCTGAGAGTCTCCAGTCTACAGTGTGGATTCCCTAGCCCGGCTGAGAGCACCTTTACTCCAGAATCATGCAGGTCATTGTTGGTCAGGTCCAGCTCTCTCAAACTAGAGGACTCTGAGCTTATAACTGAAGCTAATTCCTTACAGGATCTTTCTGAGAGATTACATTCACTCAGCCTTTAATGGACATGCAGAGATATGAAAACATTATTATATGTTTAATTAACTTTGATATAGCAATAATAATATTGATATCTGTAGTTTGTTGGACATTGTTATTACAGTATATTGAATATCTATACACTTACAGAGCTATTTTGGCAGTCTTCAACACTGGCAGCAGTCTCAGAAGACCCTCATCTGAAGAAGAGTATTTCTTCAGGTCAAACATGTCCAGCTCCTTTTCTGATGACAGTAAGATGAAGACCAGAGCTGACCACTGAGTTGGGGAGAGTTTCTCTTTGTAGATATTTCCTGATCTCAGATACATTTGTATCTCCTCTAGTAGAGAATGGTCCTTTAACTCATTTAGACAGTGGAACAGATTGATGCTTTTCTCAGGAGAGGAATTCTCTCTGATCCTCTTTTTGATATACTTGACTGTTTCCTGATTGGTTTGTGAGCTATGTCTGGTCGGAGCTTTGTCCGGTTCCAGAAGGCCTTGTAGGAGGGTCTTATTGGACTCCAGTGAGAGGCCCAGAAGGAAGCGGAGGAATAGGTCCAGATGACCATTCTGGCTCTGTAAGGCATGGCCTACAGCACTCTTGTAGAGGAATGTTGGTTTGGATTTCTTTCTGGTTAGTAAAGGCCCCTTGAACGTAGTTTGTGTTTTTGACAGTAGATTGACACCATTGTTGATGAATCTGAAATGGACATAAACCGCAGCCAGAAACTCTTGAATGCTCAGATGGACAAAGGAGAATACTCTGTCATGGTGAAGCCCACACTCTTCTCTAAAGATCTCTGTGAATACTCCAGAGTACACTGACGCTGCTTTGATATCAATGCAACACTCTGCCAGATCTGTTTCATAGAAGATCAGGTTGCCTTTCTCCAGCTGCTCAAAAGCCAGTTTTCCCAGAGATAGAATGATCTCCTT
>JAODLI010009652.1:0-26252 GCA_027575585.1 Percopsis omiscomaycus | reverse complement strand
TGAGGCAGGAGATGCAAAATAATTCCACAGAAACATCTGCCAAAAGAAAAGGTGTGGGAAAGGCTGCTTTAGCTGTAATGATTTTAGGCAGAATGCCTTATTTCAGAAAGTCTCATATTTCAGTGGCACCATAGGCACCTGAGCAAATGGAGCAAGTGGAGCAAATGAACCTCCATTATTCAATGAGGGGGATTTTGCTACCCCACATTTTGTCTTTAAAAAAATAAACGTATCATACAGTCCCCGCAATCAGGTGATTATATTTAAGCAGCCTAAATCAATGATCAACTTTACTATTTTCAGCAACTTACAAAACATGTAGCCTAATATAAAGTTACGCTCACACAGAAGGCTTTACAAGACCTCTAGGCGAGGAGAAACTCAAACAAGAACTGGACCTTTGGGAAATACCGCCATAGGAGTGTGGACAATGGATCATTCGGTCTTCTCCCGCTAGAGCAGCTAACCAACAGAGGCTAGTAACGTTGAGGCGACAAAGTTGAGGCGACAAAATGCTAAATTTGTACGCAAATACAGTTTATCTTTATGATGCTGAATTGACAAGAAGACTGCAGAAATATGACTTTTTTCTTGTGTTTCTAAAGTTATGTGTTTTTACAGACACAGGAATTGTCAATATTTTATATTTCTTAACGGGAGTTTGGCGTAGGCTAATATTTTCAGTCGAATTCAAACTGCTAATCTGTCTATTTTTAACATTTTGTCACCACTACAGAAACACTAGGTAACTGCTAAAATATGATAAGCTTGTCTGAAGTTGACTGCTTTTAGTTATTGGTTTAATTAATGGTTTAATGAAACCAATGGTGTTTGTATTGATTACTGACGGTGGCTGATCAGGCTAATTATCAACTAATTGTACTTGTTCCAACGGCAGTATGCAGGAAATGGTTGCCCTTTGTGAGCGTGTTTTTTCTTTCCTCTCTCCTTCTCAATCTAACTAATCTAGACTAGTGAAATGGCTGGGTCTGGGCTTATTCCAAGGTTATGTGGTGTAGAAATGCAGGAAATTTTTTGTAAATTACAATTTTTTTCTACACCCCACACACGTCATGTATCTTTCCACGTTTGCTCCCCCATTTTAAAACAACCAGGCTCCCATGAGTGGCACAGATTAAGTTTATCACTCTAATACTTACTTCTAAACATGGACATAGGGGGTTTTGTAAGCCCACTGGAATTTCTACAGGTTTTCAGCAGCTCATCGTTCAAGCAGATATACTACTAATACTATGCAAATGGAGAAAGTTGGCAAGAGAATGTATCACGATTTAGCCTTTTACAGTGTACTCGCATTCCAGCCAGTACCGTTATTTCATTGCCGTTCAGAAGACATTAGGGTTGAAGTAGTAAAACCTCTCTCTCTTTCTCTCTCACACACAAATGTGCCTTCACCCTGCCACCAGCTTCATGTAGCCATATACAGAATGTGTTTCTTTGTCAAAGGGAAGGGTCCATTTGGAGATCCTTCATATTGCATCATTATGGTCACAGCACAGCTGAACAGCCACAGAAGAAACACGCACATTGTCCAGGGACATTTGCAACACACAGCTGTCATGCTGTATCTCTGTCCTGCCTTACATTACATATGTGCACGCACACACACGCTCCCTCATATGAACCGTTAGAGAGTGAGAATCAGAGCCAGATGTGTACGGAACCAAAGACAGGATTCTTCTCCTCCCTGCTCTCTCCAGAGAAAGGGTGGCGCTCACCTAATTCATTAGCATCGCGCTGGTTCTGCTTCAGCGTTCAGGACATGATGTAGGCTCAAGAACAGCCCAGCGCTCCTGCCAAGGTGGAAAAATATTAACTTAATCCTTCACTAAACTCAAGTCTGACTTAGCACATAATTATATAGTTCTCTTAATAAGAGATCATGGCAGAAGTTGCCCTGTGATTGCTTAGCAAAACACTCTGGAAGGAGTAAGCTTGTAAGTGCTACATTAGTGTCAAAGGATTATCAGTGGTTAGAACTAACTAACTGCCTCTAGTACACGACTTCAATGTTAACAATGACACTAGCCGATTTCAGTTAGTTGTAACGTCTTGTGTTAGGTTGCCATAGTGTTTGACTCAAACAAAATTCCTGCTCTCAATTACACACCATGGCCTCCAGGGGTCTAAACTAAGCAGGGGAGCATTGGAAGCATGATAAGAAGGAAAAATACATGACATTGTTCCCAGAAATGTATTACCCCATCTATCCTTTACTCTGGTCCCAGATCCACCCCAGGATCCTTGAGAACCAAATGTAAGTATTGGAGTCTCTTAGAAACACACAGCTAGACGTTATCGCTAGCTGTCATGTACAGTTAAATTGGACTATCTAGCATACAGTATCTTCATTCGGTCTTATTCAGTCATGCTGTGGTAATGCCTATATAAGAACTTTTCAATTTATCCTATTGAATAAGCTTGTATCATCATCATCATCAATCAGCCAGCGACCAATAATGCAATAAAACTAAAAATTCAACATGCAAGTACCAATCAATGTGAACAGAACACAACAACATAAAAGCTCACGTCAAAAGCTATTATACTACACACGCGTGATCCACTTGTTGAGGAAATAGGTTTTTGGTTTCTTTCCCAGCTCTGTTTGCGTGAGCTGTGATTTCTCCGGCTAGCGTGGAGTTGGGTTTCCAAGGAACAGTGCTGCACGGGATTGGTGCAAAGGGGCTCTCCTGAGAGATGGCAGTGCAGAATACAATTACAATTACAATTAGGTCATTTAGCAGCCTGCCCCCTGAATACTGCAGATGATGAGCTACTCTGACATACTTTTCTTTTTTTATTCATCAGCAACACAATACGGCTGTTACCCTACCATGACATAGATTTGTGCTCAGGTTTTATCTTGCAGAAATCTACTCAGTATTCTTAGTATCATTGTAGTATTTTGAAACCACCCGTTATTGGCAGGGTATTTTCATACGGTACACGCATGAGCAGAATTAGTGTTTTGCCTCTAATCACCATGAAATCCCTGATTTGTTCATTTCCCCACTTGCATTTTTATTTGGATGCAAATATATGAGTAAAATATTTGATCATGTGACCTTCATAAAAAATTGTTTCTCAATTTCATTTTTCTCTCACTGCCAGAAATCCCTTTAGTATTTCAGTTAAAACGCGGCAACATATAGAATAGAACGATTTTCAGCGTGTTGTTTATACATGTCACATTATATTCTAAACTATCTGAGACAGGGATTACCGGATATAAACTGATCATCTCATCGCTCCAGTTGTTGCATTGGGGACCATTTCACCGCCGCGCGCAGAGCCTAATTGGGCTCCCGCGCCCAACCGGCGGTTGGCTCTCATAACACTTCACCACCAGCATGGCAAATCATGTATAGCTCTGGGTATAATGAACCTGCACAGGCCCAGGGTGACGGTGGGGATCGGAGAGAGAGGGGGAGGGTGGCGGAAAACAAAGGAACGAAAGGAGCCGGTGGGAAAGCCATCCTGCCATAGAGGAGAACGCCAGCCCCGGGTTTTTAAAAACACCACAGATTCCTGTTTTATGCCACTCGCACACAGCCGAGCGAGATACAGAGAAGCATCTTTAAATGCAGAGGGGTAAGGTGGGGGTTGGGGGTGGAATTGTTGGGGAGAGAGAGAGAGAGAGAGAGAGGTAGGAGGGAAGGGAGGAGGAGGAAGAGGAGGAGGGGCCGCGGTTGCGTCTGCCGTCGCTGTCATTCTGCTGCTGCTCGCTTCAGCGGCAGGAGGCTGCAGCCGGAAGGGAGGAGTGTGGAAAAAGCAGAGGAAGGGAGAATGAGGGAGAGAGAGGACGGAGAGGAAGGAAGGCAAAGAGAGTAAGCCGGGCAGTAGTGCAACAGCTGCAGCCGCCCGCTCGTCAGGAGGAAACAAAAGGGGAGACAGGGATGAAAAAAGGAGTGTTTCCGCAGCTTTTTCCTATGTGACCCCCCCGCCCTCTCGACAAGAGGAGAGTTTTTTTTGTGTGAGGCGTTCTCCCGCTCTCCCCGGCTGACGCCGTTCTCCACGCTCCCCGCGCAGGCGGCATGCTCGCCGGGAGCGGTGTGAAAGGCAGAGAAGGAGACCTGAAGATGGAAAGGCCCGACGGCACAAAGGCGTACGGCCAGGCGGACGGCAAAGGCGTCGTTGCCGTGGCAACCAAGAGGGCCAAGCCCGGGCTGCCCCAGAACGCGCCGCGCGGCGGCGGCGAGCTGAGGGTCTACCGGGCGGGCAGCTCTGACGGCAGGCTGCCGGTGCCTTCCTCCAACCTCCGCAAGCAGAGGTCCATGACCAACCTGGCCGTCCTCACCGACGCGGAGAAGAAGCTGCACCTCTACGAGCCCAAGTGGTGCGACGACATGTCCAAGCCCGGAGTGGGCCTGGCGAAGACGGGCAAGCCGCCCAGGGCGCCGGGGCCCGGCGGCGCCGGAGGAGGCGGCCCGCTCTCGCGCAACCTTTCCAAGTCGGAGCACTCCCTGTTCCAGGGCAAACCCAAGCCCTTTAGCCCGCTGGCGGCTCCCTCCACCCTGAACAAGCAGAGCCGCATACCTCGGGGTCCGTACGCTGAGGTGAAGCCCCTCAGCAAGGCGCCCGAGGACGGCAAGTCAGACGACGAGATTCTCTCCTGCAAGGCCAAGGCTAGCATTAAAAAGCAGGCAGCCGGAGCCGGAGGGGACTCGGGGTCCAAGACCCAGGGCGATGATGCGGACAAGCCCTTCCTGAAGGTGGACCCGGAGCTGGTGGTGACGGTGCTGGGAGACCTGGAGCAGCTGCTGTTCAGCCAGATGCTAGGTGAGTACGGTGGGAGCCACCGCTAGCTCGCGCTCGAGGGCCCTCGTGTGTCGCTGTTATCTGCTGCGAATGATGCGCTTCGGTCGCAGCTTTCTCTCAGCACTCCAGCGAGTCAACAGCACGCCCCCTCCCCCCAATACTCCAGCCTCCCCCCGCACCTGCTAGCTGCTGCAGAGCCCCGTTTCCCGTCAGGGGGCATTATAGTGGCACGCCGTCGGCCGAGATCAGCCCTAAATATGAAGTCAGCCTTTCGTGTGCTTCTCAAGGCATGCTCTTCAAAGCTTCTTATTAGCCGCTGCTGTGTCTCGCCATTTCAGCTGGAATGGTTCGTTGGATGCCAAACAGATTTCTATCCGTTCAGCATCAATGGGGAATGGATCCTTTTTACCGTTTTTCCCGCCTATTGTTCGCCTATTGTTCTCGGGTGTGTGTGAGGCTTGATAGCATCGATAATGGGACTTGTGCCTTGTGTATTATATTAATTCTGCAGCTGCTCAATCGCATGAAAATACCCAGGGGATTATTACACTGGCGTATTGATCCCCTTTCTAAAGCTCCTTCCTATTTGCAGCACGTGCCCATCCTCTATGATGCATCGCTGATATATGCGATATGATATACATGCAAAATGGAATTTATTTTAGGCACCAGTCAGACATATTTAGCCTCCCCCCAGCCCCATTCATCCACGGCCATTGACAGATGGCGTGCACGCTGTGCACGACAGGAGAGAAAATGGCAGAGAAATGGTTTCCTTTCTTGAGACGTATTCTTCAGGTTTATCAATAAGGAATTCTTTTACTTCTTGGTTACCTTGTAGTACGGTACTAATACGTGATGGTAACACATAAAGGTTATCAGAACAAGGGCAATATATATACAGTATACTTATGAGCCATACTTATGAGCTATATATAAATGCCTCTGAAATATACAACTGACCAATATACATGGTCAGTTGTGTGGTCAAATGTGGTCTACACATCAGGACTTCAGTTTCATGCGTTTATGCACATGGCTGTGTGACACATGGCTGTGTGACATTGATCATTTCAAATCTAATTTGCTCACAGTTTTTATGGGGAACTTATTTCAGCACCTATTCTCATTTGAGTTGCCCAACTGTGGATCCGAGTTTGTTTGTAGAGAAAAAAAGAGCCCATCCATACTGTTGCTGAAGGGTTAACATTCTGACCACGCTGTTGGAAACTCGACGGTCCCATATCAAGCAGGATGTTTGGAGTGGACATTTTGCTGTCCACCTCATTGGTACATTACTAAAATTATTACTACTAAAATCTTCTACATTGACAAACTTGCTTTAAGCATTTATTTGATGTGTTGACTGCTCTAATGAGATGAGCAGTTAGCAATGATTACTTGCATGTTTCGTCTTGATTAATGCAATCTAATTTGTTAGCCATGCCTCATCAGCCTGTATGGCTATGTTAGTCATACTTAGGGCCCTGTCATACACCTGGCGCAAAGCGGCGCCAAGCACAACGCAAGTGGCTAGTTTTGTAGACCAAGGCAGTTGTCATTTTTCACTGTTTAAATAGCAAATGCTTTTTTAAACAGTGATGATATTTTATCCTGCTAAAATCCTGTTGTTGCCGTAGAGGGTCTCATGCACTTTCACTTTGTGCACGAGCAGATCCGTTTCCTCTGCAGAGAGGCAAATGCACCATTATAATAGCAATGTGCATAGATGCAAGCGCACCTGACTTTTTAAGGGAATGGGAGATGACACTCTGATTGGTTTATTGCATGTTACGCCCAAAACACACAAATGAATAACTAAGAGACTAAGTACAACCCTTTTTAACCATGCGCCTGGTGCTGCGACCATTTCTTCCACCATTAAACTAGCAAAAGTGGATTTGGACACGCCCTAAATGCACTTTAGACCGTGCGCTTCGATCATTAAAAAAAAACACAATTTCAGAGAGTGCGTCTTTCAGAGAGAAAGACCAGGCCATGCCTTTTAACCTGTTAACCTTTAAAAACTGCATCAGTTCATGCTTCATAGTAATCCCTTCTCCTCACTGAAATGTATTGACTTCACATGATGTTTCCTAGTGAATTGAGGTCTTTATTTTACAATAAAGGACTCAAAAGAAGAAAAAATGTACATGTTAAGGAATTACTTATCAGAATTTGAGATGATAATCTTCCTGGGAATTTAAAAACAATGAAGAGCTTTATTTTCATCAACTGGAAAATAGCTAAATGGAAGTGGTACTGTAGTAACATGAATTATACATGCTGTCACTATAAAAAAAGAATTTCCAGGTTCATTAATATTTGTATTTAATCATTTCTTGACATATTTCCGCTCAAGACGCCCTCAAACCTTTTTTGGCTAATGCCATCTGTCGTTTCAAAACTATTCTTGTTTTTCACAGACTGCATTCATAGCTTCATAACACCAGATTTTTTTGTTCAATAAAATAAAGCGTACCTTTGTTATACATATGACATCAAGGCTGGCCAGCTTTGTTAATGGCCTCATTTATTAAATTCACCACAGGAGTTTGTGTAACATAGCTGTGTTACAGGAAACTAGCTCACCCTCTCATCATAAGACTGGGCTGAAGATTGTAGATGTGTACAAATACATCTATCCTCACAAGTTCAAAGTGGTGGAGAATCATTTTTGCTCTACCAACATGCCCAATTACTGTTAAAATGTTGATGCAACTTGCCCTTGAATAGGACTTTCTTCTATTGTTTTCTGTTGTGAAATGGATAAAAAGATAGAGACGACTAAAATCATTTAGGCAAATGTTGGACAAGAGTAATTATGGGATTGTTAAAGTAAAATGGGTAATGGAAGCTCCCAACCCATTTTGGTCAGTTGAATGAGAGAAGGGATTTCTCTGAGATGCAGTCATGATGCATAAGGATGGCAGGGGATAGCTCACAATGCTCTCCCGGACAGCGAACTCGATGAGGCAACCTCATTTCCTCATCAGTAATTGGACGTGGTCATGCTGGCCCTGTGTATCTGTGACAGTGGCCTGCAGCTGCACACAATATTGCTGTAAAACATTTTTTATAAGAAGCTGTGCACATCAAGGTATGCCAAACATCAGCAGAGGAATAAATAGTGATCTATATGTTGCAATTAGACATCGCTTATAGGAATCCGAGAGGCTGAACTGGATGGTTTTGCAGGATGAACGTTTATATAGTTTTAATATTCAGAAGCACTTTTTAGATGATAAATAGAGCTTCTGAACTGTTAGACTCACTATATGGTAAGAATAACACTTTGAACAGAGTCCAAACTGCAACATCAATACAGTTTAATGAATCTTAGTGTCGTTGTGGGTGTCCATTATTGTTATTTTGGACCTTATCCTACGTCCTTGATATCAGGGGGCATCCTGTTGAATTCTATTATTTAAAGACCTGTATCCATTCCAGACTCTTTCTGTATTATGGATTGGACACACACAGTACACCAATGGACTGTCACAGCCCAGGAGCATAACCTTTATACTCAAAACGGATGTGGCAACATGCCTGCTCTACATGTTGATCTCTTGCCTTGTTAAATGTAATATTTCTAGTTAGGACATAAGGTGTCCGTTGCAATGTTTCACTTTTTACCCCACTGGATGTGAGAACGATTGATTTGAGGATTATACAACCAAATAGAGACCTAGTTGATTTATTGCCAATGGTTTAGTATGGTTTAGACAGTGTTTCTACAGAGAACGATAAGGCTGGAAACAGATTTATCAGTTTTGACAGCAGTTTGTCAGCTTGAATCCATTTTCTTAAAATGCAAGCACATCTTTAAAGTGAAAGGAACAAAACATTATATTTACTTTTGCTAGAAAGATAGTCTTGTCTTATCAGAGTTCAGTCAAAGTGCATGCATCGGAAGTTGTGAAGATATAAATTGGGTGTTCATCATCCAATATCAACAAAGTTAGCCTTAATAAAGTCTTCCAGAAATAGGTATACTTTAGTTTAGTTTATATAGTTTAGTTAAAGTATGAAAGCCAGTACAATGGTTGTGAACATACAACATGTATTTTCACTGAGGCAGCGGCTCTTAATGTAATATCTAAACTCAATATAATGCTAATGTCTAATGAGACATTTTATATTCACAACCCTTACGCTACTCTATGCTAAATGGAGGAGAACTGAATATTATTTTAGGGTCTGATCCCCTGACATCCTTCACTCTCTTCCCTCTATTCATGTTAATGCATTCAATGTTAATTTTGTCTTCCTCATAGGCAATTTCCTGCATAGCAGGAACCTCTTCCCGCAATACGTCACCGTTTTTGTGTGGTGGCTATGTCTTTCAACAGCTAAAGTTAGATGGCAACATACAGTACCTAGGGTAATATTGACACAGTCATGGCTTACGTACTGTAAATGCTTGCTCCTGTAGAGCAGACCAAATTGCAACAAAGCCTCGTTCATTTTGGCCACAATTGAATTTATTTGCAACCTGCACTGAAGGTTTTGAATGTCAAAACATCCTCATACTTTGAGGTGTGGCATCTCAGAAGGACAAACAGAAGTGTATGTACAGTACATACAATAATCGTTGTTAGTAAAGCTTCTCTCCATCTTTATTCTCTAGTTCTCTTCCACTATTACAGCCAGTACAGACAAAATTGCTGTTGGATGACCCCTAAAAGCATCCAATACTGACGTTTTTGGAGATTAGTGAACCAGAAACCAGAGTTTATATTTGTTGTTATCGATCAGCTAAAAAAAACAGGATACATCTACTGTACCATTATTAGATATATTGCTGCATAACAACATACTCCAGTCCTAGTTATAAACAACCTCTGTTATTCTACATTACGACTGTACTGTGTCTGGAAGGGCACTGGAGCACAGTTACCATGGTGATGCAGCCCATTTGCCGGCTTAATGATGTAAACATGTTCTTCACACACAAATAATACATGCAGGTCCACATGTACTGTACATAGACACACATGGACCTGCATGCATTTTCTTAAAACACACACACATACGTGCACACGCAGTCACACACACATAATGACAAGCAGAGGCAGCTTAGTTGAGTTTGTCTTAAAAAGCCAAATGTCAAATTACCTATTGTGGTGTTTGACTTATCCCCAGACCCGGAGTCCCAGAGGAAGAGAACCGTGCAGAATGTCCTTGACCTCCGACAAAACTTGGAAGATACCATGTCCAGTTTGCGGGGGTCTCAGCTCAGCCATAGGTGAGTGAAGTACTGTACATTTAGAATTGTTCGTTTGTTGTTTTTTGTTTTGTTTTTATTATTATTTTCTTCTTTTTTTACTTTTTATGAATTTTAATTTATATATTTTTATAATATATAAATATAATAGTGTATTATTTATGTATTTATTTGATTATTATTTGATTATTGTTAATGCAGTGTTAGTACTTACTTTATTTATTTATTTACTTACGTACTTATGGGGTTGCAGTGTCTGCATTTATGACTACATTTGTACAGCAAAAAGGTTTTCACCCATGGTTGTCATGGTCATGGTTGAAAACGCTGAAGGCATGTCTTACACTAATAACTGGATATCCTTCGCCTTTTAATGAATGTGCGGTACGATCATAAACGGAATTTCCATCCATCCTTTGGGGGAAAAATGAACTAAACTGGGACTCTCCGAGCAACGAGCAATGAGCAACAGAGGGGTAGATGTTGGATCAATACGATACATAACACATTCATATGTAAACAGTTCTGCTGTGGAGAGTAGCCACCTGGTGTACATCTGGCCTCCATTCTCCTCTGTTTCATGGTCATGACTTCATGCTAGAAGACCTAAGAGGATTAACCATGTAATTACCAACAATAGACAAACTAATAAAATGAATAAAACAGGGCATTTGGCATTGACAGGATAAGGTGTTAACCAGAGACAGGGTACGTATGGCAGACAGGTGTTCATTTCATCTAAACCTAATCCCAGGAAATCATACAATTACTGTGTAACTCTTCCTTGAGATATAATAGGCTACTGTTAATTCCTTAAAAAAGATAAACCAAAGAAATGCAACTTTTTTTTAATGAAAATACATGACGTGCCTTTTTATCCCTGTTAATGAACCCGTCAACCTCCATAATGATGAATTAGCCATCAACATTGGATAAAAATGGTTGCAGACATTGAATTATTTATTTGGGGGGGTGGGGGGGTTAGTGCAACTAGTTATGCAATCACCAGACAGGGGTAGCTTCCAGCCATGGGAAGGACAATTCTAAACCTGACCCACTTACAAGCCAGCCCAAGAGTAGTAGTAGTTGTTATGCAGCAATACATATAATAATGGTACAGTAGATTTGACCTCTGTTTTGTGTTTCCTAACAGTTAGTCAATGTTAAAGGTCCTTACGGACGACTATTGACTTCTTTGCAATTTTGTTAAAACGAAATCACACTGGTTAGAAAAATACAACAAAACAACAACTAGTAACCAAAAGGACTTTAGAGTAGCTGATTGATAACAACAAATATAAGCTCTGGTTTTGTACATTTTGGACATTTTTAGGGGTCATCCGACAGCAATTTTGTCTGTACTGGCTGTAATAGTGGTAGAGATCTAGAGAACAATAAAAACACAGAGATTAGCTCTACTAACAACAATTATTGTATGTACATACCCTTCTGTTTGTCTTTCTGAGATGCCACACCTTAAACTAAAGACCCTAAGGTATAACTGCTCATAGGTCAACAAAGATTTTCAACGATTTTATAGAAGATCTTCTGACAGTGAAAATAAATGTCCCTGTCTTCTCTCATGACACAATCATTGTATTTGTCACACAGCCTCTTTATCTTAATCACTTCCTTTTTACATGGAGGCTATTTAATGACTCGCATAGCTCATTACTAAGCACTTGGTGCTCAGCATGTGTTTCCTCGTGGGGCAGAAGTATTTATTGCACCGTTCTCCTGGATGATTTGGGTTTGAGCCTAAGTTAGGTCATTTAGACGCTTTGATCTGAGGTGGTGTTTTTAGGAGCAAGTAGGGGTTAGGCTTCTCGCCTCAAGGATGCTTACAGGTAGGGCCTCGTTTGGAATCAAACCCAGGAGCTCTAGGGGCCTCCAAGAACACTATGCTACCCTGCCCAACACCCCCACGCACACACACATATCCAAATGTAATCTCAGCTTCCCCCCTACCCCCTCCCCCCCAGTTGTCTGGACAGCAGCAATGTGGGCTACGACAGTGACGAGACCAACGCTCGCAGCATGTCCAGCCTGTCCAATCGCTCCTCGCCTCTCTCTTGGCGCCACGGCCAATCCAGCCCCCGTCTCCAGGCGGGCGACGCCCCTTCCTCCACGGGCGGTGGCTACCGGGGAGCTAAGAGCGCCTCCCAGTACGCGGCCCACACCATGCCAGCGCGCTGCTCCAGCCACCTCAGCAGCACATCCCGCATCGAGCTCATCGAGGGGCTGGATGTGGACGACGTCGACCTCAAATCGGGCTACCTGAGCGACACAGACCTGGGGAAGAGTCTTCCAGAAGATGATGATGATGATAACCTGGCTAATGGGTAAGAGTGCGTACCTATTGTTGGTATGACAACCGGCACGAGGTGAAAGAAGCGGTTCATAACTTGGGACCCATAAAAAAAGCTTAAAAATAACAAATAATAATATTTATTATATTCATCTCACCACCCCCGTTAGCATCTCATGACAACCCCTGGGGGGGGCCCAAGCCCCACTTTGAAATCTCTTGACACTTGTATTTGACTTCATTCAATGAATAATCTGATTTATTCCTTCTTTGCTTTGGCTGGTTAGTGTTACATACATATTATTTTTTGTTAAGGTACCCCAGATTTCCACCCATGAAGGGTTGTGTGGCCATAGAGTAGGGTGTGAGGCTAAGAGAGCTGTAGGAGGAGGGGTAGAGGGGCGTGCGAGCCACTCTGCGGGTGGGGCATGCCCTCTCAAAGGTTGAAAGCAAAACAAAGTTTTGTAACACTGGTTTCAACCACCAAGTGTAATTCCACACACACATTTAGGAGTGTCCTTTCAAATGCAATTATTCATTTGCAATTTAGTATTCAGCTTTGGCAGACGTAAGCCTCCCATGGAGGAAACCCTTGAAGAAAACACCAAATGATTGTGCTTATGTTGGATATCTATGGGTTGCACTTGGCACCTGTGCTTGGAGCAGACATATCAAAGAGCTTTCATCAGCAGTCTTGACAGCAGATAGACTTTTCTTGTACTCAGTCTTGAAGGATTTCTCAAAGCACCCATGACACAGGAGGTTTTTGCTGACTGGGCTGAGAGCACGCTCTGATCCTTTTTATTTTTTGCTGAGTAGGAACTTGTCTGCACAGTATTCCAATCATCAGGTATTCCTCCCATCTTCAAGGTAACACGAATACACAAGCATGTTGCTAACAGGTAATTTAGCATTCTACTACTTTTGAATTTTTGATTTTCTAAATATGTTTATCACAATTTTGACTTTCATACCTTCCCAAAATAAGTCAAGTCAAGTTTATTTATATAACCCTTAATCACATTACCCCTCAAAGGGTTACACAGGCCCAAATTTCACAAGGAAACCTATTCCAAACGCTTGGGTTAAAAAATGGAAGAAACCTTGGGAAGTGATCACATAGGAAGGAATCCAACCCTTCCTTGGACGGTTAGGATGCAATAGGCGCCGAGTGGGCAACAACGAAATACATTGAATAATATGTATCACAATGTGCCTAGACAAACAGAGTCACACAGAGTCACACATTATATGAACTGAGCTGTGCAACGGCCAGTCCAATGCACCAGTGACAGAAGCCACACGAGGACACGTCCAGGGCCCTAATCCCGGCCAGGTCCGTTCACCATCCATTGTGCCTTAACACCAGCAGCGCCTCCATCGCAGGGGCAGGAGATATGGTTGTGGAGAGAACTGGCCATTGTTGTCCATGTAGTGTCCAGGTCCACGGCAGCATCTCCCCCTCGGCGACACTCACAAAGAAGACACTCTAGTGGATCTAGAGCATAACCATTTCGGCTACCCCTAGCTATGGCTGATCAAATGCCTGACTATAAAAATAGGTTCTAAGTTTGACTTTGAAGGTTCGCTAAAGTAGTAGCACACCTAACCTCAGCAGGTACACAAAGGCAATATTGTTGCATCGCTTTACCTTTTCTCCTTTATGTTTCTCTTCTCTAACCTTCTCTCTCTCGCGATTGATCAACCTCCGCCTTTTTAGCGTCTTTATCTAGTTCTGTCTTCGACCTTGAGAGGCAGAGAGTGAGGCGAACGGGTTGAATCCAGGCCAGTGACTACTGGGATTTGTACACTCTTATCGCTGCTACACACGCAGGGGGATCTAGGCTCGGCCTGGGTCACACACTGGGAACTGGCAGCCAGGTGGCAGTCGTACTATACGCAGGGTATTAAGGCATGCTGCTCTATGGGCGTACCGTGTACTCACCCCTGCTTGACTGACATCTCCCTGACTCTCCGTTTTTGTCCATGATTATGTCTGTTTACTTTGGGATAGAAGTGACGGGGATAGAAAGGACATATCAGTGCAGCTAAGAGGGTTGGATTTTGGGGTGGATACAGCCTGGCACTGATACAGTAGGGATTAAACTGGGAGTAAAGTCGCCCATGAACTCAACAACAATCCATTCAAATCGGCTCCCGTTTTCCTCTCCCCCAAATCACTGCATCAGCTGAGATTGCCATGCTGTTCGACTAAATATGCTACCGAGGCCCTGTTTAATAACCCTGCAGGCCCCATGAAATGCTAATCTGCTGACATGTCTTTTTTTAATGTCTCATCGCTGCCCACCCATGTTGTTAGTCTCCTGGGGGGGTTAAGGTGACTCCCCTACCTATTGTGCAACACCTGCTCTGTACATTTTTAACCTTTATATAACCAGAAGAGTCACCCACATGGAGCGTTGTTTCTAAAGAGGAAATTACATTATTTAATTGATGATTAAAGGGGACCGAAAAGCACAAGGACATATGCTTTTGTATATACTATATACACTAAACAAATTGAAACTGTGCTGATTCAGAATGCATGTAGCCCAGGCCTGTGGTGTGGTTTCTGTGGATAAGTGACATTTAGTTAAATCTCTGGCTTCCCTAGAAATATAATGTAAATGTTCACACACACATCTTGTACAAGCCCACATACACTTGCGCCCGCACAGCACATCTCAATGAGAACCGTTTGCTTTCGTCTCTTGAAAATAGATCAAGATCGCCCTGCGTATCCATGGAAACGGGCTAGAAATTGACTGTAGTGAGAGGAGTGTCTTAAAACCAGGTTCTTAATACAATTTCAGCTGTCTGAAAAAACACTGCAATATACCATGTCACTTATTGGTTGGATAGCTCAGTGAGAATGATGTTCTAACTTCGGTTTTATACATACAGTACCATTTATGGTAATTATGAAAAGCCCTTTATTGTTTTAATTGTATTGTTTAAGTGCTGTGTAAACTATTCATCTGTAATGTAATCAGACTGCCATCGTGTTGCTGATATGGTTTAAAACGGAACAGCACCACTGTGCTCGCAGTCTAATGGCTATTGATTACAGTATTAGCTGTCTAAGGCTGGACTTGTACTTACTGACAGTAATCACTGCTACTACATGTCTCATCAGTCAACTGCTACTGCGTTAATCTGTGTATTGTGTTGAAGCTCCAGATAAAGCTAACTATGATAGATGGAGTAACCTAACCTATCATAACCCAGTTTGTTCAGTTTGTGAAGGGATTTTTGTAATCCTATTCAGTTCATCAGAAATAAAGGTATACTCTATTTGTTCTTGTTTTTGTTTGAAACTGAAAGAGCCTTCCACTTCTCTCTACTCCTGTGTGCCTCTGGTGGTACTTCAAATGTCAACAGGCATTGATAACGCTGTAGTTCTAGTGGCCAGTGTGGTTACACAAGCGTGGAAAAACATGTTCACTGAGCAATCCCATTTCAGGTCTGAGAGGAAAATGCAGATGCCTAGACCGCATCTAACGAGCACTAGAGTTATGGCTGCCCTTCGTAATAGTTCCCTTTGGTTTCATTCATCACACCGCAGAACGTCATGGTAGAAGAATCACTCGCAAGTTGGTATGGGTTGGATTTGTTTTCAACACCTTGTATATAAATTAAGACTGGTCATTGTAAGTGGTGTTTTGTCAGTTATGGTTAGAACCCGGTGTTCACTGCTCCACAGTGGAAGCACTTTGGTTCAGCTATCATTTCGTGCCCAATAGAGTTGTTTATATGGTGAAATAATAAAAAAATTCCGTCATGGCATTTGTTTGATTGGGTGAAATGCAAACGCCTGTCAGATAAACATGCTAATTAGCACATTTTTATGTTCAATGTCAGATTTTGTGTACTTCAAAGGTTTATTTGGGCTACTATATGAAGTACATGTCTCTCAGTGATGGGTTATATTTTAATTAACCTTGGTTACTATAGAGAAATGCACAAAAGGCCCTTTAAATGCTAATATTTAGCCACTAGGGGGCTTGGACATGTAACAATCACTTGCCTTCTGTATGAATTCAGACAGAATAGTGATGCCACTGCTGAAAGTACAGAGGGACAGTATTTCATAGGAATTGGAGACAAAACACGAACTCTCCTCACATATCGTACGTGTATACACTCCATAATACGCAAATACGCTGCCCATAACGCGGGGATTCAAAACAGTAATGAAATCATGTAACGACACTAGCTTTTCCACGCTGTGCCTTTCACTGTAGTGCAAAGCTATCGCTGACTGAAATAGTTTAGGAGGTTTGCCATTAGAGCGGATGCATCCAAACCAGACATTGTAGAAGCAGATGAGGAGACTGGGCGATGAAACAAGCCAGCGCCCTCTCCTTCCCTGGCCCTGCAACGTACCCGGGGAGGGAGCAGAAGGCTGGGGTAGATTAAGGTGACGTCTGGGGCCGAACGCCTGCACCAAGCTGTGCGCTCACACAAGGAGCGAGCAGGCTGCAGCAGCAGCAGCAGCATCACGCCTCTGATCATGCCGCAGTGTGGCTCAGGATGTGCTACCATGGCAACCGTCTTCCAGTGACCCACTGATGGGCTGCCTTGTGTGTCAGTGCGATAGCTTCTGTGTGTGTGTGTGTGCGCGTGCATCATGCAGACCAATTCATTAGGTTGTTGTGTGTGGCTGGTGTTGTGGGAGGGAAGCGTGTGGTAGTCATGCTATTGTTAGCATTAGAATCCTGTTAGCATTCGCATTAGGGATGATCGGGGGAACAGCACAACACTTCAAGGCATTTTACAAGTGCTGTCTTCGCTTACATGGTAACGTGGATAAGCCATCAGCTCAGTGTGCTCCTCTGGTTTCCGTGGTAACCGTGGTACAGCTTTGCCACGCCGGGCTGTGAATCTGAAGTGCCGCACCACTTGGCAGGTGTGAAAGTGAATGTCCGTGGTCCAAATAAAGGGTGTAACGGTCCCTCTTACCCGTTAATGCCACGTGCACGTGATCTAATTGTAATGTGCCATGGATTAGTATTCAAACCGTATGGTGCCGTGATTTGCATAAAATAGTTCCTCTGAGCCAAGTGATTTCATGGTGATTGGAAGCACTTACACTAAGGTATTATGCAGTACATACAGTATTAAAACGCCCCACTATTTCTTTCACAAAGCCTTGCTTGTGGAAGCTGTGCACACAAACACATGCAGTTCGAGTTTACAACAGTTATCTGAGGGTGGAAACGTGCAAGTAGCAGTCTGTCTTCAATTTCCCTTTTCCCGGAGACCTGACTGCTATCCTGACCCGTGACCCACTTTAACACATCTGCAGCGTGATTGGGCCCAGGACTCTGGCAGTGCCCATTCACCAGCGCTGCAGGGACTCCAGTGTGGTAGGGCCGCTGCTAGGGGTCACACCTTTATGGTCTGCGGCTCAGTGAGAAGGAACGGATACCCTCTCTCTCTCTCTCTCTCTCTCTCTCTCTCTCTCTCTCTGGGGGGGATCCATGCACACACAAGGTTGTACATATAATGTTCAAGGACTTGAACTCACAAAATGTCTACCTGAAATTTAATATGCAAAAGTCTTTGTCACACTGATTGCATTTGAATAGAATCTATTTCTCACACACATACACACACACACACGCACAGAAGCCCCCCAACAGCCCGCCAGGCAGCTCAGTCACACACGTGTGGTCAATATGGAGTCGTCATTTTTCCACCCAGAAGGTCTGTGAGGTCCTGGCTCAAGCGAGGCCCTATTCCCACCGCCACCATCCGCCATGTGAATAATAGAGCAGACATGACAGGAGCGCCCCCCGGGGGGGGCGTGAATCATCTGCGCATCATGTCGGTGGCGTAGACGCCCTGGTCACAGCATACACAAGTCTGCGTGCGGTCGTCTGGCGAGTCACGTTCACACGTGTGTATGTGTTTCTGAGCCCCCAGGTGGAAACAATGACTGAACAATTATTATTACTGTACACTGCGCTTTGAGAAATGACCACATCTCCATTGTTCATAATTCAGTTATTTGAAATATAACAATAATGTCAATATGATATGATTCAGGTTTACATGTTCAGAAAAGGACTTATTAGCACGCATGTAAGAACGTAGTTTTTGTCAGTTGCAATTGCCATTGGTTATTTTTTACTGGTTTTGTGCAGGTTAAACGCACAATACTTTGACAAATGTTGTGAATGCAGTGAATCTGTTGGGCTAAATATGAACCCATGTGGCACTGAGGATATGGGGCTTAGGAAGGATCTCTGCAAGGCATCCTTTGGTAGCTTATTTGCTAATGTTATATTGGGAGCACTCTGGTTTATGCTGTCCCCCAGTGTGTATCAGCTGTGCTGTGGCTATGTCTGTAGGCAAGCTTCCTGCCTGAGACTGATGAAGACTGTGGAACTATTTTCCAGCCCAACGACTGGACCACAGGGTTCATTTTCCAGGGTTTCTAAGCAGATCAGACGCGTCACCAGTTGCAGTGTGCTGATGGGAGCATAATCTTCTAGTGTTCCTAGCCATGGCCAAGATCAATACATACTCTATCAGGGATTGGTGGACAATCCCTGATGTGCAGGAACAAGGAATTCCATGGCTTTCTGATATAGGGCTATTGAATCAAGAACACACTTACAAGCTATCTGTTAATATTGATTGTAACAGGCATAGGATTTTCAGTTCTCTTGTCAGCAACAACAAGGGTTTCTTTCCATAATACACAGCAATAGAGTGTACAGATTGTAGCAGTTAATATTTCAACTCTGGCTCGTAGTGCCCCCTGCTGGACATCTGTGTCATGACAACACAGAGAAACAAAATGTTTGAACAGCCATACAACTGGTATGGTTATAGGGTTGTATAGGGCTGGTACGGTATGGTTCAACAGCAATTACAAAGTAACTGATCCCTTTATCCCTCTCCAAACAGGAGTATTTCTTTTAAGATTATAGTGACAAACCAACATGTTCTATAACAATACTTCATTTAGCAGATGCTTTTATCCAAAGCAACATACAATTACATGGTGCAGATAGGGTTAGGCATCTTGCTCATTGATGCTTACAGGTAGGCTAAATCTGGGGATTGAACCCATGACCTTCTGGCTGGGAGTCCAACACCCAGACCACTAGACTATCCTGCCCCCTTAGCTGCTCATAACTACTGGAATATTATATTTTTCCCCTTTCATTCTGGCTCACTAGTATTACTTACAGTACAACCTGAAATGTATTCAATATATTAAGTGTGATTGGCTCACAATGAGTGCCAATTATAAATATATACTTCATGGTCTGCTGTTGATTTATTAATCTCCCACTATCAGTAGGTTTTTTTGTTTGAGACAGGCCTTTACAGTATATGCACCAGAGAGAGCTGAGCTGACATTTGACTGACCAAAGGCCACAACTATAAAGGTCAAAACCTGGGACAGTCTTCCTGTCTGGTGACCTCAATAAAGCCAGAGCCTGCATTGTATTGTTACCCTAACCTTTCCTCAGTCATCCTGAAGATGAGATGACGGTGTATTTCAGCATCTTGTAACTGTGCTTGAACCTTAACTCAACCTTAACTCAATAGCATTTCCTGCTGGCCTTCCACCTAAACAAACACACAGAGGATGCTTCAGATATAGGCCATCTGATTATAAATGCAGGACAGATATTACTATACAAACCTGATTAAAGGACTTTTGGGTTCCAGGTGTCAGCTTTACTCAGATAAACAGGAGATGTGAGTAAGGTTACCTTGTTTGTACGGTATATACAAATACGCCTGTCACCGACTTTGTTAGGAAATGCCTTTTTTATATTTTTATATTTATATATATATATATATATATATATATTATATTTTATTTTATTTTAATTTTTACAATAAAATAAAATAAAAACTGCACAAGAGCAGCAGGAACAGAACAGTTATTTTTTAGATGAAAACACACAGGGATGCCAAATGTTTTTTTAAACAGCCCACCAGCTACAGAGAAAACCCTGTAAGTCTGGATGACAGCAACAAAGCTGTTAAACAAAGAATAACTAAACTCATTCACATAACGATGCATGCACTGTACCCAGTATGCTGCATTTTGATATCCAATACGAATGAATGACTGAATATATCAATGTACATTATGTGAACACATTTTAAATTAAAAAACAATCCCAGCTAAACAAAGGTTGAACCAACGTCTCCTGAGAGTGGGTGTTGGACCTCCCTGGCCACGTAGACTTGACCTCCTGGAGAGGCTAGTTTACACTGACCCAGTGAGCTCATCCCCACGAGGCCCTTCCACTGCTAATGAAAGGAGGACGAAAGGAGAAGAGAGATTTTCCGAGGCTTCTCATGCCTCACTGGAGGTCCCAGCTGAATGATTTGTGGCTGTGTGATTCACCCCTTCACTGAAACTTTTTTTAAAGATTTGATGTGTCCATGTCATGTGAGTCGAACAATCTTAGCGCACAATACATTTTTACAGATATTTATCATCATCTACCACTCAAGAGAAATACAGGGTTTTAGAGTGACCTTATAATTTCGTTGTTCTTGTAGATTTGAGTTGGAACTCTCACAATATGCTACATATTAATCTCATGTTGGTAAGTAAATAGTCTAAATACCAAACAGTTCAAATATAAAGATACAATAATAACAGAATAATAATTAATATTATTATTAGAATCGTTATTAGTATTTGTATTTTAATCGTTACTTTGGTATTATTTATTGCAGTATACGTCAAATCCCGCACAGAATAAAACATTGTCGACTGCATGCGGCGATTTCCAGCAACAGCTGTTTGCCATCAGATGGGGTGGGGGGTGAGCTCATGTTGAGGGGTGTTACCGAGCTGTTGCACCGTCTTACTTAGCTCCGATTGGGGAGAAGAAGTTTGCATGCGGAAGATGCAAATTTGAATGGAGCCTTTCCTTCTGGATAAGGGAAAACCAAACCCTAAGATAAAATTGTGCTTTGATGTCAGACTTGAACAAATGAGTCGCGGTCGTGCCTTGATCGGAAAAGTGCCACCTCGCCAGATGGCGCCGAGAATACAAAGGACGTTACTTTTTACACCAAGGTAAATTCTAATGTTAGTGGAATTGATGTAGCTAGTCTTTAAAAAAATTGCTTCTGATGGCATGCTTTTCGGTAGGCTGCAATGGAAACGGCATCTTTCTAATTGAACGGTAATAAGTTATATTATATTGTAATTTAGCTACTATTACAGCGCATCACTAGACATTTTACACGTTCAAGAGATGGAATAGTTGTTCAGGTCTAAATAGTCATTTGTCAAACACATTTATAACACGGTTGAATTATAAGACATTGTAGTCATATCTAAATGACCTCACTCGCAATGCCTGTTTGTCCTTTTATACACAAAACAGACTCTCCCTCTGGGCATCCCTCTACATTTAGCCTACAATACCCCTGCTTTTTAAGCTATTGCTAATTACTGAATGTAGAAGTTTTAAATGAGCGTGCACCACTTTAAAATCTTGTGTGTTTTGTATTGACCATGGTACGGTTTTGCCACAATGTCAACTATATGCACTATATCAGTTTCGACCAGCACTATTTTTATAAGTGACACTTAACCAAATATGGAATACAATGAGGTGTTGTAGTTGTAGAATTGTAGTTTTCCCACCATACTCCACTCGACCAGGGTCCCCTCAATTTCTCAAACCAAAACATTTTTAGAGCAACCTAACCAGTTTCAAATAATAGCACAAATCAGACATGGCTGGATCACTGCAATAGGAAAGTGAATTGCTGCCCTGTACAGTATGAGTTGGTGGATTTCCTTCCACACTTACTGTGTTTCACCTCTGAGAAAAAGACAGTTTGGCTTGTAATAACAGCCTGCAGAACCTCCCATTCCACAGCAATGTCTTTACTTAATCATTGCTGTCAGCTAACAGAGGTGATTTTGTTCAAACATACCAACCTCATGTGAGCATCTGGCCTGGAAGTAAATCATGATTATATAGTAGTTGAAGTCAACATTGGTGTTGGCTGAAGCTGGTGTGTAAGATCTAGTGTCATTGCACAATTTTATATGAAATCCCTCAGTAGGAACTGTTGTACCCTTTACAACCATTATATACAGGGGTTGAGAATGTGAATGGACAAGAGACACACATACACGCTCGAGAAAGTGTGTATGTTTTTATGGGGGCCCCATTCCCTTGTGACTAATATCAGAGACATTATAGAAGAGACAGACTTCAAGAATCGAACTCTATGGGAGAGGTCCGTAACGCCAAAGCTGGCGGTTGGATGCACATATCCCGCCCCTCCCCCCAAAGGACCAATCGTCTGCTTTATAACGGACGATCAGGAAACTTTAAGCCAATCATGTGGTTGCACTGACCTTGTGCATGCTTAGAAGTATAACGTGATAACGTACTGAACTGGTCAGATGTCAGCAAGAAAGTACGGTCATGTATCTGTGGCAGCAGAATTTCAGTGAAAGGTTTTTGTGGACTTGCTGAAGAGAATCCATCCCAGATTCAGACCGTGTGGGTGTCAGACTAAACGCATCACAGTACCTCCGTAGCAAGTCACTGCCTGTACCCAGCTACTGTGCAGCTATGTGATTTATATCTAATTGCCTCTGTTTCTGCAGTTTCTGCGGGGCCGTTTTTGTCTCCCTGTATTTTTCTATGCAATTCCGTGCCTGTGCTAATTGCAGCCTACAAACCCACAAACAGCCGTTTCAGCTCAGCAGGGGAACTCAAAAGAAAGTGAACAGAGGTTTTGTAGCTCCCGCAATGACTCAGCTTCCAACAGTCTTTTTACCCCTTTCCCCATTTGTGTGTGCAAGTATCAATTCGATAACTACCTGTGGCTGCTAGTGCTAATGAGAGGGAACATTATAATTGTATACATTTTAGCGCCCTCTAGAGCCATTACTCACTAATGGAACCTATTTATTTATTTACTTTACTTTACTTAGCTGTGTTATCCTTTTTCTACACTTTACAGGGTTCAGAGTAGGCTGCACATCTATTTGTATTGCATACACAGCTTTTCTGGGCTGAGCTGAGACTGCTCATCCCATCCGTTACCTTTCTCACACAGGGTGGGGTGGGGTGGGGTGGGTGGGGGGGATCTGTTTGCATCATTTAATGTAATACATAGTATATAATATCTTTACACAATGTTGTAAGCATTTTAAAGATTTCCTATTATAGGCAGGGTATATCTATATGCAGTGTAAACAACCATAATATCTAAGAAGAATTTTAAGAGATCTAAAACTGAATTTCATCCTACTGTAAATGAGGAAGAAATTGTTCCACTATAAAATGATATGGCCCTCTGATCAAAGCTGCATGGCTTGTTGTCGGCATTACCTGCTTGATGGAGCATGCAGTCTCTGTCAGTGACAGGCTTCACTGGAGACAGATGGACATGGAAGAGATGTTGCCAGACCTTTACGCTCACTTCGAAATCAGACTGCTGCAACTGTGGCCACATTTGATGCAGTCTATTCAGGATGACTCCTCTAAATAGTCAATTTTTGTCACTGTGTCCCTAACATGTCACCTTGTCGCGTTTCAGTTGGGACGAAAGCAGCTCCATCAGCAGCGGGCTCAGCGACGGCGATGGGGAAGGGTCCGACAACCTCAGTTCAGAGGAGTTCAACGCCAGCTCCTCCCTCAACTCGCTCCCCACCACACCACTGGGATCCAGACGCAACTCCTCCATTATGGTGAGACCGCTAGTGGTTTGTTATTTACTGTTTTCTTTAAAAGATACACTGTACACATACTTTCCACAACACCTACAGTAAATAAGGGATTATTACTATAAAACCAGCACAAGAAGATGAATGGAGACAGCCGAATTATTGTATTACTGTACCTTTTCAGACTAAAATAAAAGTTAAACAGACTTATTAATATCATAAGTAGGATATACATCTATTTGTTAATTTAAATATATATACAGATTATACAATTAAAAAAAATATATATTTTATTTTTTATTTTCTTTTATTTAAATAAAATAAAAAAGACGTTTTATGTGCAGTGGTCTCTTCCATGGCTGTATTGTGTATGTGTTGATGTACCTTCAAAGAAGTGACTGGGAATGCATCTTGGCAATCTCCGACTGACCACCATGTTCCCTTTTTTTTCATATTCACAGACCATTCTTTCAAACCATGGTATGCAGTCATATTGCTGACTGCATGCATGATTGGGTCTGTATTCAGGCAGTTAAATGTTCCTGACAAACCCACAAAACGATAATGACACCCCAGTGCTGAGCAGCCTCAATAGATAAACAGGATATGTCATAATGTTTACTACCCCAGTTTTCTGTTCTGTTCCATCAAGATAGAAAATTTGCTTTTCGTTGACATAACGCTACGGTCTTATACATCACTGTTAAGGTTATATGTTCACATTTACTTTACATTATTTGTAAGCACTAACCCATCTCCACAGGTAAAAATGGTCTTGTTTTTATTACTGTGACCATATCGCATGCATACAAAATGCTCCTGGAGATGAAGCAGGAAGATTACTGATACTTTCTGAACCATCTGGGGTTTGGTGTATAATTAAAAGTGAGGGTGCCAAAACGCAGCATGCCCACTTTTCTCCACAGTGCACCACATGACATTGTGTTCGCTGTGGTGTGGCTCTCTAAACCGTGCACTGTGCACTTTCTGTGTAATATTCAGTCTTTTCACATTGTGTGGCCTTCTCTTCGCCTATTTTAAAGCAAAGTACTTATTTTAAAGCAAAGAGAAAATAATATGGTTTTGTGACTTTTCCTGAAAGAGGTAGTAAGAATCCAGTATATATAAATAAAGCATAAACTGCATGGTGACTGGAGACAACACAGTAATTCTGTTAGGTATTATGCATGTATACACTGCATGTGGAAATACCCTAACATTATATTATATATTTTCTTAATTTAATTTAATTTACTTGAGGGATATGAGCCTGTCCCTCCTGCCTCTCTACGGGAACGTTGACTAATCAGATAGGACCGAGACTAGAGAGAGTATCCACACAGATAACACAGACAGACCTAGACGCTGATGTTTACCCAGACTATGCCTGCATCCCCGTCCCCCCACAGCTCCGCACCGACGCAGAGAAGCGCTCCCTGGTGGAGAGCGGCCTGTCTTGGTACAGCGAGGATGGCAAAGTAAGCCGCAAGCTAGACGGCGGGAGTTATGAGACGGGGAGCCTTAAGACAGAGGCCCCCAGCAAGTGGAGAAAGAAGCCCCCGAGTCTGAGCGATGATACGGGGGCGAAAGCAGAGATGAAGAAGCCGCAGAGCTTGGGGCAGCCGGGGAACTTCAAAAAGGGCCGCAATCCTCCCGTGGGCGTGACCTCCCCCATCACCCACACGTCTCAAAGCATGCTGAAAGTGGCAGGTGAGATCTGATTAGATGAGCTCGCTTGTTTTTCAGTCGGTCTCACCGTCCCACATTCTCAAGTTTCCAGTTTATTCGTCAAAACAACAGCCACTGCTCTCACTGAAATGCTTTGAGCATAAACGGCAATAAGTCAAAGATTAAACATGTCAAACGGTCGGAAAAAAGTCTGAGGATTAAAAATGGACAAAAAAGTAACTAAGTATCTCCCTTCGTCACTGCCTGTTGGAGTTGGCACTATTTCTATGATTTTTAAGTTTCTTACTAAATACAGCAAGAAATGTAATGTTTCATGTCCATAGCATTTAGCAAATGGAATCCAAGTGTAAAACAGAGCCTGTTTGTAGACGGGCCAAGGTGGGCATCTGCATCCTGCATCTGGTATCTGGATATCAACACAAGATACAAGGGCACACATGTTTGCTTGTGCCAGGATTTTATTTTCTAGCTCGGCACAGGGCAATGAAAAATGCAGCAAAAAAAAGATTTATTCTGTTATTAGTTTATTTGTATATTTGTTATGGGGGTGGCCATGG
>JAODLI010009651.1:18442-42183 GCA_027575585.1 Percopsis omiscomaycus | reverse complement strand
ATGTTGATATTCCAGGAAATAATCCCATTCCCAGCCAAACCACACAATTTAATTTGAAGAAAGGCCTGTGTGTTTGTATAGTCACACAGAGGTCAGAACCCTGCCTTTCTGTTGGAGGATGCTGTTACTAATCACTATGTCTACGTACAAGACATGATCTTACTAATAGGAGACATGACAACGCATTTCCACCGTACAGTCAGAATAGAGAAAACACATACATCACTGCACACATTTTGAAGCAACACACAGTCATGCATTACCAGAGGTCTGTGTCATTTGTAATCTCAATTCCGTTTGGGGAAATTTTTATTTCAACACTGGCTGTGTTAATGTTGAATATACAACAGTTTGCTCTGGCTGAGCGCTGATATTTCAAAATCGCTTTGTTTGAAGTATCACTCCAATTTATAGTTGTGCTGATATAGCGGTTGATTCTATATTCCATTCATAAACAGTGACAGTGTAAGTATGGACAGCCAGTGGCATGGTTCTATTTGACCCACTAGAGGGCAATATTAATGGGAGGGTAGTATTAAACTGTTTGCAGTCATTTGGCATGTTTTGTGGCTTGGATTCTATTATATTTTATGCTGTTTTTCATGACAGATCACAAGTCAACACACACAACACACAACACAATGTTGGAGATGTGCATATGTGTAGGCTATGATACACAAAATATGTAGCTAGCTGGCTTGTAGTCAGAAATGTTGCTTAGCAAAAAGTTTTGTTACAGAAATTACTACAGAAATTAATCTGATAATCTGATGTCTCATTAGTCAAATAAATAGTATTGTTTATAAAACTGTTGTATAAAAACAATATCACGCTCAGGTCATGCTGTTGTTGAGACGACTGTGATTATCTTTGAATGACAGAATCACAGCCATGATATTTGCACTCCCTCTCGTGTGATATCACTTAAATGACATTGTCATGAACAAAAATGGTTGTTTTCCCAAAACAGACAGAGCAGTGTATTTTAAACAACACTTAACATTGACAGAGGGTTCAAAAGCATTTGTTAAATGTGCTCTACCTGTCCAAAGACTGAATCAACAATGGGCCTTAACTTCTTTCTCTGTCCTTCTTGGAATTCCTCATGATCGCCCTCAGGTAAGGACAGACTCAAAGTCTTTGCCTTAGGTTTGGGTGGTCTCTTTATACTGGCTGAGCTCCATCTTCTCAATGATTCAATCTTCTTCTTAATGGAGCCCTGTGGGAAACATGACCCCATGACAGATTCAGTGGGAGGCTAACTAAGTAAGTTTTCACAATCATGTATCAAAGAGAACCAAGAGCATGAAGGTTTCTGGCAAACAACAATCTAGCTGATATCAATGAGGGGGAAGAATCTTATCAGCAAAATTATCTTATGTAAAGATAGTCAATGGAGGTGCAAATTGAGGTGCAAAAGAATGGATGAATGGGTCGATGCAATTACAAATAGCTGAGGTATCTTGCTCATGAAGGCTTACACGTATCAAGGATTGACCTGTTCAGGGTCAGACCACTATCCTGCCCTATAAACCCCCCTGTTTTGTACATTACCATGTATTCATTGAAGGCTATTGGATAGGTGTTAATGGAAGTTAATGGATGGGTATGGATTCAAGTGGGTTGAGTGGAAGAGACTTAACAAATACAAAATCCTACAATATATAGGGTAAAATAACGCCCCTAATCTGGGAGCACCCTTGGTTCATTTATGACCAGAGTTTCCATTAGTGGTACCTCATACCAGCCAGGCCTAATACCCCTTTGAAGGGGTAATAAAAGCACAAACGTGCACACACGTGCACACACGCACAACCACACCCACACACACACTTGGACTTGCCTTTTTCACCAACTTTTCCTCCGGTCTGTCCATAGATGTCATGCTTTTGGCTTCGTTCATCTCTGGGCTCTAGATTGCATGCACACACACACGTGCACGCGTCCTCTCTATCCCCCCCCCCCCCCTGACTAACTCTCTTGTCTCCCCTGCTCTATGGCTCCCACCAGGGCATCTGACACCGGTTGATAATCTGAAGCGCATCTCATCCATTTGTCGCTCCTCCTTCCCTCATCACTTGCTCTCTATCATCCCTCTATGTCCCTCTCTCTCTCTCTCTCTCTCTCTCTCTGTCTCTCTCTCTTTTATCCCCCTGCTTATCCCACTGCCCGTCTTCCTCTCTCGCGTTCTCTCTCGCGTTCTCATCATATACTGTGTGTCCAATCAAGATTATCTGCTTCCACTTAAATCATCCATTCACTCCGCTGAACACTGGCCGTGTGTGCGTGTGTATTTTTTTTTGAATTTTTAAAATTTCCGGTCAAGTTGTAGTGATGACAATGCAGATTCTCAAATTATTTCGTCAAATTTAGAATGTTCTTTCAATAAATTCATATAATTATGTAAATAAAGTGAAACATGAATGCAAACAGTATCTTTGTTTGAGTCTGTGTTTGTGGCATTTTTCACAAGCCTGAACATTTCTCATCCTATACCCTTGAGGCTTGTCCTCAATCCTCTGTCAAGTACTGTACATTTTCAATGTTCAGCTTTATTTTAATAACAATTAGAAAAACTGTGCATGAAATCTATTCTTTGTACAATGAAATCTTTCACTTGTATATACAGTGTATGTGTTAAGCATCTGCACATACATCTAGGAAGGTTATGTAACACATTGACAGAAGGCTGTGTTTTAGTGGGGATTTATTTTATCCATGGCTGGCAATATTTTTTTAAAGATCTAACTCCCTCTGCCCTTTTGGTGTAGGTGCTTCTGAGATTGTTCTGACTCAAATCAAAGGTCTTGGTGTTGGACTCCCAGACAAAAAGGTCGTGGGTTCAAGAACCAGAGTTGACCTACCTGTAAGCATCCTTAAGCAAGCCTATAACATGCCTAACCCCTATCTGCTCCATGTAATAGCAGCATGTTATTGTAAGGTAAGTCTGCTTTCTACTTCTTTGAAAGAAGGAGAAACACCCTGGCTTACTTCCTTTTTAGTGAATTGTTGTGAGTATTACAGAAAATCACATGTTGCAACATGTTCTCTGCCATAGTCTGTCTCTACAGCAACATAATCTACAAGTGAATAGCTCTCTGGTGGGACTTCTTCAGCAAGAACCTTCACAAATAGTAAGTATTATCTATAATGTTAAATTATTAACCTTTAAAGAAGATAGTTTAGGGCTAACTCCAAATGATTCTTAGGCATTAAATCAGGGAATTTGGAGCAATGCAAATCCAATACAAAATTTAAAGGTACATTCCTCGATTGCATTAACTGCATCTCTAGAATCCAAAATATTCCCTCCAGGTTCTTTGGAAACACAAATATGTCCCCCAGGTGTGGGAGGCTCTGTATTTGGTGTCAAACTCCAATCCGCTAAAATGGGTTTAAAACTGAAAATTGTCCCAACTCAAAAAATGACTGGTTTACAATCAAGAGAACCAGAACGATAACATCTGACATGAATCTTCTTAGACTTGGCCTGTGTCTCAGTATGTATAAATACAAATCATAGGCAAGTCTGTTCATAAGGGCATTATATCCTACAGAAAACTATTCTTCGATAACCCAACAGTAATACTCTATAGTCCTCCTCTGCTCCAGCTATATTTCTTTCCCTTTCCATGCATCTCTTCTTCTTTCTCCTGTCCTTAAGGTATATCAGGTATCTTACACATGCATAACAAGCAATAACCTGAAAAAAGAATAGATAAAATTATTGTAGGAACTTGTGCTACGTTTATTGTTAAGTTAGGGGATCTGCATTTAATAACATCAAATCAACTTAAACTACATTTAAACCAGTTAAAACTATTTTATAAATCAATAGAAAAAAAACAAAAAAACACAGACGTTACCTCTATATGGATTGTTTCATAAAATTATACCACAAATATGTGCATTTCCTCTTCATCTGGGAACCTATTTTTGTTCTAGGAGATCCATTCACAACAGTGAGAGTTAAAAATCATTTTTTATTAAAATTTGAATTATCTTGGGTAACAGTTGGCTATATTTTGATGTTGAATATTTGTTGCTGTGCCAAACTACACTTAGCAAGAGGTATTTTGGTTGGGGCCGGCTGCCACATGTAAAAACAACCCATTTATGTTGTCTATGTGTCTGTCTATAGGATATATATGGACCAAAAGGATGTGGATTTATATATGCTGACATTGACGATATTGATTAATTGTGAATGCACATGAAAAAACAAACCTTTTAGGTCTCTTCTCTTCTAAGACCATTTTCTCTTTACTTGTCATAGAGTGTAACCCTCTCTGTTACTCAGAAATCTCTAATAATAGGGCCTTAGAACAGCCACAGTTTAGTGACAGCAATTTTAACACATTTGTTTGGTGTAATCTTAGTGTTATGTCATCACTGATTCATTTAATTCTACAAACAATTCAATATCACAGAGTAGAGATTTGCCAACCTCAGAGGTTGTTTCTCTGGCAAAGTATTCTTTCAAAATTGTTTTTCACCTAATGCTTAGACTTACGTAATTGTTGTTCCATTGCTTAGTGTCAATCAGTTTTGTATTTCTCCATAGTTGGCTTTGTCAATGGTAATGAAATTAAATGTAGTCTTAAAATAAGACAAAAATAACAGCTATTATAAAATATTTGAGAGAGACATAAGTGAACAGAGAAAGCGAGATATATATACGTATATATAGAGAGAGGTGGATAATCTGTCAATAGTGGGAGAAAGTGGAAATGTATGTCATCTTGAATTACGTTTAATCCTACCCTCTCTTTATATTCCGGATTTTCACTTTGTAATATTCCCTCTAAATTACAACTACCTCTATGATAATCCTACGCTGCTGTGGCCTACATTGTGTTGGTAGACAATTTAAGTGGTGGCGTTGAGAAAGGGAATCATAATGTATATTGATGAAATCCAATCACACAGAAAGGTGGTCATAAATACATTGATTCTGGCTTTAGATTAAAGAACCAGAAATTAGTCTGTTGTGGAATTATTTTTAAACGTACTATGTTGTATTACATAAAACACTTGGACTGCCCTCTGGTGGTGTAAATTTGTTACAGTTAGGTCATTTGGCAGACACCTTTATCCAAAGCGACTTACAATTACATAGTGCTATTAGGTCCATCCATTTATTAGCTTAACTGGTCAGGATGTAATGTTTGCTATGCTAATGACATGTTTAACAGGACATTTAATTGCCCTTTCTTTTGTTGTCTGTCAGAACCACACCCAAGCTCCAACGCATTCATTTGCCTGAGTTACCTGATCAATTTACCTGTTCTGTTTTGTGGGTGTGAAGACTTAACTTTAAAATAAATATTTGAACGACTGCAAGCCTGGTTTTCTGACTGGACACCCTGTGGAGGTTGCTACCGGAATTAATTAAGAACTCATCAAGCAGAATCCTTTTCACGTGGAGCAGATAGGGGTTATGCATCTTGCTCGAGGATGCTTACAGGAAGGTCAACTCTGAGGCTTGAACCTAAGACCTTCGAGCTAGGAGTCCAACAGCTAGACCACTAGACTATCCTGCATGCCCTTAAAATACCCTTAAAATACAAACAATGCATATTTTCAGTAACATTTTGTTTAATGTGAAGTAATTGATCGCTTATAGTACCCCGTGCTTACAAAAATCTGTCTTAACCTACAGATACAAAAATGTGTGATTTTCAGCAGTAACATTTACTACAGTAAAAAAATACTAGAAGTTGTCTGGTCATTTGGTAGAAAAAACGGTAATGCAACAGTCATATTCCATCCGTCCATCTGTTTTTTTAATGTTGTCCTGCCTCCTCCTTGTCACTGGCTTTGAGACCTTGCAGGAGTGGATGAAGGCTTTGAGGTGACTGGCTGGGTGAGTGCGGACAGTTGGGGGATGTGGGCGACGCATCTTGACTGCTGCCCCTCCCTAAACGGGGTCTCCTGCTCCTCCCCAGGACTAACGTTATCTCTCTCCCCTCTTCTACCAGTCCTTCGAACAACGTCCCTAAGCTCTGTCGTATTCTCACACAGAAGTTGGGGCAACTGAATGCGTACAAAATAGGGTTCAACACTGGGTTCAAGAATGCAACGGTTGCGGCAATGGGCATTCCTTTCTCCACCAAGGTCTGACTTTTGGAATTGTACTGTGCTGCCACCTCAATGAGACAGAAGATATGGTAAGGGGCCCAACACAATGCAAATGCTGCAATCACACACGTCACCATCTTGGTGAAGCTTTGTGACAATAAGCTCTGATTGGTCTGATTGGTGGGAGAGGGGGGCAGCAAGGTTTGTGGTGAGGACTGAGTTGGGGTGGAGGCTGGGGGCTTCAAAAACACATTTGTACCCTTAGTGGCATTTGTAGTTATTGAGGCCCCGTCTATTTTTGTCATAATCAGAGGTCCAGAACTCTGCCTTCTCTTCAGAGCCCTCTTCCTCAGGCTGATGCCAAAAAGAAAGTAGCTCCCAGCAATCACCACCAGGGGGATCAAGAAAGCCAGCAGCATTTTTGAGATGGCCGTTGCAGCCTGTCGCACTTCACAATTCTTCCGTTTGGCTTCGGGGGATGTATGCAAGGCAAAATTGTGATAACATAATTTCTTCCCGTCCAACTTCTCCGTCACTTCCCGGAACAGAAGGTAAGGGAAAGTGTTGATCACTGCCCAGAGCCAACCCAACACACAAACCTTCCATGCTCCAGCCACCGTCCGGTGATTCTGGCTCCACACCGGCCTGACCACCAAGATGCAGCGGTCTAGGGAAATGGCTGCCAGAAGGAAGGCAGACACAAACATGTTTAGGTGGAACACAGAGGCCTCTACTTTGCAAAGAGGTCCACCCAGTTCCCAGCTATGGGAGGAGTGGATGTAGTGGGTGAAGAGGGGCAGCGACAGAGTGGCTAGGAAGTCCGACATGGCGAGGTTGAGGACCCAGACGGACGCCACAGTGCGGTGGCGCAGACGGAAGCCCACCACCCACAGGATGAGCGCATTCTCCAGGATGCCCAGGCAGGAGACCAGGCCCAGGAAGCAGACCACCACCATATTGACCTGCGTGTTGTTATTCAGGGAGTGATTCCGCATGGTCTGGAGCAGGGGACAAAAGAGCGCCCCCGTCCCAGGGGGGATAGAGGTGAGATTTGACATCGATCTGCTGTGAGAAAAGAGAATAACCACAAGAAAAGCTGTTAAACCAAAACAAGTTCGACCCGAATAGTAAAGAGAATATAAGAAAATGCATATGAAGACAAGATAAACATTTACAGTAAACCTGTGTGTCAAATATTACAGGCGTCACGGACAACTGATTGCAAAGGCATTCATCTTCAAATGAGTGTAATGGTGGTTTAATTGTGATTTGGAAAGATATCCTTATCCATCTATGAAAACAATTTGTGATGGTAGTGTAGAACTAATAATGATGTCGATGATGATGATGTAGACAGTGCTATTTCCTGTAGACAGCTGACACATTTCTGCGTAGATCAAATCTTACATCTAGATTGAAGAAACACCCTACTGTTTTCTTTCCCAGTCTTTATCGATGCGACAAATTCACTTTCGAAATACAATTCCAAATAAATACAAATAGCCTGGGCAATAAAAAGAAAGTATCACTGAATTAAATGATGTTGGAGAAAATTACATGCAACCAATTTTTCTTCCCTTTTTCACTTCACTTTTCTTCACTTCACCTAAATTTGTACTGTTGTTTTCCAGAGTAATGTTCAGCCATCACTATCTGCACGACATGTCATGGCCTGTCCTGTCAAAGACACATAGCAGGTCTTGCACCATTGCAAATGCTTATGCAGTTACGAGGACGGGTTAGAAAACCCCTGTCGGGCTAGAGAAACAAGCAGATCACAGTTAGATGATCGAAGTAGATAAAATGGTCGGTGTTGACATACTGACGTAGTCAGTGTCACTTCTGGAGATTAATACATTCACTTCATGTTAAAGCACAAGCAACTGCAAGTCATCACTTGCAACCTCTGGGTGGTTTAGCAATGTGTCCCTTTTAGGAAAACGTTTTTCTTGAGGTATTTGTTTATTCCAAATATGTATAAATGATATATGGACTGTTTCATAAATGAAGGCACTATAATTCCTTAAAAATGCATTTCAGCTGGTGTTATATTGTAGTTGTTTATGTCTCTGTTTCTAATTCAGAGACAGAAAATAGACATATCTTTTTACTGTCTCTGAATTAAATACAATTTGAGAAGCAGGTGTTTCCTGGCAACAATCTCACAAAGAAAAAAGGGGCAAAGTAACCCACATGATGGCATAGCTGTTATAAATAGCGTTATGTCTCCTTTGTTATAAATAACTCTTACAAAGTTAATCATTAAAAATTAGACAGCACAACTGCAAATTATTTGTACAAAATCAAATGACCAAAGTATTACTTACTCTGTCCTTGAATAATGTGCGATTGTACTTACTTGGTTTAGCCACAGACAACACTATATAATATAATACAATCATATAAGCACAAAAAATTGTCTAGCACGTTATGTAGCCATAGTTTTTGAGTTATCAGATAACAGATGAACAGCCACTGTGGACTGTGAAAAAACATCTTAATTTAGCACTCACCTGTCAGAATGCACACAGTGACAGTGAAGCATATAGAGAATATCTTTCCAAGACCTGATCTACCTCATTCTTTCTACTTTTGTTGCTACAGCTCTCACTTCACTTCTACCTCTCTTCTACTGTTTTAAAGACCCAGATACACCACATTTGTCCCGCCCTGTAGGCTAAAGACCAGACAGATGAGTTAGATTGAGTGGGTTTGTCTGTGAATATACTGTAACAGTGGATGATTTGTAATCTGATAGACTTGGAAATGGATTCAAATCATTTTTTTTGTTTGGTTTTAGTTTCAGTTTTAGGAGGAAAGGAAGAAACATGTCCCTAAAGATAAGGCAAAACAAGAAATGGTATATAAAAGGTTATTTATTATTACATTGGTGGCAATACTTGACAAAACAATAAGGACTTTCATTCAGGATTTCAGATTTTCATTCAGAAAACACAACAAGTTCCACATTTCTGCCACATCCACTACAAACTTTTCGTTAACATATCATTAATATATTTAAGAAGCAGTAAAACTTTAATTGCTTGATTTTTAATTCAACAACAGACAGAAAAAATGTAACATCAAAATACAGGATTCATGTGAGTACAGTATAGTGTTGTAAGCTTGTAAGCAGAAGACTATATGTACCCAACATGGTTTGCATGGATCTCTGCTTCCACCTATTGGTAGAAACAGTGAAGTACACTTCGAAAACAGGCACCTTGTTCTTTATCACACCCTCAGAGGGTAATGTGATAACCTGGCTCCGCCCTCCTATTCTCATTTCTCACTGAGATGGTCTGGTTATACCAGACTAGTAATGTGATCACCTCATGCTGAAAAAAAACTTTGTATCAAACTTTATACGTTAATAGATGGCCAAGGAGAACTAGCTCTAGTTAGGACCGTATATCATATTATTTACATTTCTGTACTGTACCAAATTGCAAACAGCCCAACTAAGAATTAAATGCTAAGATACATTTTATTATGTTATTGGACTACAGGACATTTGTGTAGTATGACCCACAGCAAATTATAACATATAAGGATTACCGTATAGGCAACATAATTTTTAACCAGTTATATTAGCCTAAATCAACTCAAATCCACCTTATTTCCTATTAGTGACAAACAAACCAAAGTAGGGGCTGTGGGCTGTGAACCACTTGCATTTGTGGACCATGTGTAATAAAAACGAGAACCACCGGTATATTGTAACTGTCTGTCTTGCATTACACAAAGGGAATACAGTGAAAGCATGCAAATGCCATAGCAATATAAAGACTCAAAGTCTACACTGTAAATGTAAATATGTGTCATACTTTAACTTGCCACTCCTTGCTTGCCCTTTATCAATAATAATCATACAAGCATACAGTACAGTATAATGTATTATTATTAAGCACTGTCAATTGTATTAACTAAAGTTAAACAAGGCCCTTTTCAAGATCAGGTTCAATTGGAAAGAGAGCAGTATCTCTAGCAGTATGTTTAAAATGTCAATCGTCCAAGATTAAAAGTCCACGCCCAGAAAAGGGTAGAATAGGGGCCAGGATAGTCTAGTGGTCTGCTAAAGGACCTAATTGTAATTGTGGAATCACTGAGGTCAAGGTCTGGTTGGGCTTCCACTTTAGAAGTCCCATGAAGCTCAGAGCCCTCCAGGATTGCAAACCCCCTTTTTCATTAGATTTCAAGCTTTCAAACACTGATTTTCAACATTTCAAAGCTTTTTTTTCATTTTCTAATCATGGCATGATATTCATAAAAAAAAAAATCTGGTCAAGGCTGGTGTCAGGAAAATTCACCAATATTTGGACCAAAGTGGACAAACAAGATTCAACACAATATTTCAATTTATTCTTATTCTGATATGGCTCCGGCTTTAATCTATTTATTTAAACACATTTAAATGTACTGATATTTTCCCAGAATTACGAGATTGTTAAATCATAATTATGAGCAACTCATGGTACTTAGTAAGGTCTAACATACCTAGATGTAATGGCCGTCAATGTCAGTACTCTGTGGTTTCCAGTAGGAAAATTATGATTTTAAAGCATTTCCTTATACATAGGCTACAGTACTTTTACAATGTATGCACTGTTTCTCATACATCCACCGAAATGTATTCAGTGATACTTTATTACAAAGGAAAGCCCTCTCAATTTTATTAGGTTTCAAAGCAGACTCACTTACAGTACAAATAACCCTGGGAAGTGAATGATCATTATTCACACATGCATGCATACATTTCATGCATACAGTATGCACACACAAACGTTGGCACACCTTAACAGTGTCTCCGTTGGTAGTTTGTACCCCACACCTACATACACCACAGTATATAATCAGGATGTTACTGAGAAACACTAGCAGAGGATTTCATAACAGTCCAACAATTTGGAGGTATGAGGATGTTTCAGCATGTCATTTCTATTTAACTAAAATTTCAAATGTGTTTATGTATATGTGTTTACGTATAATGACAGGGCCAGGGTACCCTAGGGGTCAGCTTGATATTTAACACTTAAATAGCACGTAATCATACTGACTGTGGGTTGCTTTGGATAAAAGTATTGGCTAAGTGGCCTATTTCTAATTAAATATGAAAAGAAATATAGATATTCGTTTTTGTTTTAGCTATTTCCTTGTATTATGTAATTTACTGTTCTTAACAATTTATCTTGTAGTCCATAGGAATGTGATATTATGTGCTCTTGCAGTGCAACTCAAGGTACTAGTAGGGTCTAACATACCTAGATCTAGTGTGTGGCGATGTCAGTAGATGTCATAGAATGCGATGTCATAGAATGCTTTTACTCATAACTGATACTTTCAGCCGTTTCAACTGCTATCGACAAATGTACTCATTGTACAGTAACTAGCTTTGGATAAAAGTGTGCTTAATTAGAAGAAAATGTTATGTAATCCAATGTAAAAAATGTAGGTTGGACTCAGTGCTCAAAGGCTTTAGATTTACATTTACATTTAAGCATTTAGCAGACGCTTTTATCCAAAGCGACTTACAATTAGTAGTCTAAACTACTTCACCTAATAATTTGCACAAGTGTATCATTCGCTCTTCAAAACGATTCATATTTAAAACTATCTAAAATTATCACTCTTCAAGTAGTTAATAATTGCTAACTAAAAAGTGTTTAACATTCTTAATGCCTATCTAGCAGAATAGAAAGAAAGATTTTTTTTAGCTTTACAATCAATATTTCCTTTTGATAATTGGAACATACAGTATACAGTATGTGAATAGCAACAAAAGGAAAAAAGACGTAATGAGCTGGGAAGGACTTAGGTTATTTTTCAAGATGGGTGGGTACGCATTTTTTTTCTTTATGATTTCTGATGCACTTTGGTTATCACACGAATAATTAAAAGTAATACATCTGTGGTCAATAATTGATGAATGAATTGATAATGATCTCTCACCATGCTCTTAAGCTGGGGACGCCATCGCTGGGGATGCCATCGCTGATGACCATTGCGTTGCTGGTCTTTGCGCTGTCAGAGAGAGCTACAGCCTTTGTTCCAGTCGGGGGTGGAGATTCCACCCATGTCAACATTACAGGAACGGCTCTGCTGGAGAAAGTGACAGAGGCATGTAAGGCAGTGGCTGAAGCATCCGGACATGAGTTCAATCCAACGGTAGGCAAAAAGCATGCATGTACACAAACACACACACACTGCACACATAAAATTGCATGTGTACTCGTGTACACGCACGTAAACATACGGACACACTCACAAACAATTGAACATGTCAGGCATTAGTCACATGGACCATGCTTTTCTGTGTGTATTATTATTTTAATGTTGAGTACAGGGTCACACTGCAGAGGAGCTGGTCAAGGCCTGTCTTGGTCCAACAGCGACCGGAGAAGTGTCTGCTGCCAAATTCCGCTCAGCACTCCAAGAAATCTATTTCCAGAACGGACTGGTGGACCGCGACTTCGTCAACAGGTGAGAACATAACATAAATACAAAGCACAGAATAGAATGGGATAGACTTGGAATTCAATTCTTTATAAACAACCTATTGTACACAGTAAATGCACACAATATTTTATAAACAATAGCTTGACATACAAACAACCAACAGTACCAACTAAAAATATAACCACAAAATCCATTTCAGTGCTCCTCACCACTTCAATTCTGAGGCCTTCTTGGAGGGGCGTGGCCTAATCACAGAGGGCGTGGTCAGCATCAAGGCTAACATCCGCAATGAAAACTACCAGGCTGCCCGTGAAACACTGGGCAGAGTCCTCCATACCTTACAGGTACAAAAAACTACATTTAACACTGAACTGAAACTGTTCATGTACTGTATATATCTCTGTACTACTATTATTGCTTGCCATCAGGACTTCTACAGCCACAGCAACTGGGTGGAGCTGGGATATGCAAACCCATACATCAACCTCATTCGTCCTGACCTTCCCCTGGAAAACCTGGCAGGTGACTATATCATATATTTTTATCTCCTATCTTTTTATGTCAATATAAAATGTGAGGGGCAGTTCACACAGTGGACAAATATGAAGGAGAGACTATTCCCACCCAGTTGTATGATTTTATGGTTTCCAGAAAAACTAATAAAAAGTGGGTGTGTACATATAGATAGATATGGTGTATAGATATAGATGTATTTTCAGCCTCTCTGAAAGTGATTATGTCAACCTCGTACAGTGGATATATTGTTTCCTGTTCATTTGTACATACTGCTTCCTTTTGCGTTATATAGATGTTGACACTGCCACCTGCAGTGACTGTCCCAGCGGGACATGTCCCAACACAATCCTGCCCAATATTATTAAAGAGAAGAAACTCACCTCAGGCTACATGGGGATATTCTCTGCTTTTAAGCCTAAAGGTAAATAACCTGGTACACGATGTCTATCAAAACACAAACAAAACAATTAGGTTCAAATAAGTATAGCAGGTGTTGGTTTGGGGATTAAACTCATTCAACCACAAGGTCTGTCCTCAAAGCCCATCTAGACTACAATGAGTTTATTTTGTCTCCGTCTGGAATGAAACATGACGTGTTCCGGACACGTGCAGTGTTGCACATGATAAAGACTCACAGGCCCCATGTAAAAGTGCCGCTAACGTCCTTACGACCCGCCAGGCAAGTGCAGTCACGGAGGAGCAGCTGACCTGACCAGCACCACGGTCCCTCGTGGTGGCATGAACAAAGATGAGCGTCGCGCAGACAACGCCGCCTTCCACACAGCAGCCGTCAAACAGGCCACAGCCGCTAGTCTTCAGCTGCTGGAGGACATCCGGGGAGCGGCCGGGGACAATGATTTTCTGAGGTATAATTTAACACTTCCTATCTGAGAGCATGGGCAATGGAGGAGTCTGAAATGTATCTCATAGGAAAGATATTGCCATAACACGTCGAGCTCTATAGATGAGAAAAGGCTAATTCCTCTATTTGAATGTCATTCTTTCCTAGGCTGATGGGGATTGCTCGTTCCTCCGTCGTATGTTTTGTTATTGACACCACAGGCAGTATGTCTGATGACATTGAGGAGGCCAGAAGGGTTGTTTATGAAATCATTGACCTCAAAAAGGGAACACAAGATGAACCCTCACAGTACATTCTGGTTCCCTTCAATGACCCCCGTAAGTAAGCACAGTGGTTCTTAAAGAGGGGGTTCAGACGCTCATGGGGATTGAGGGGGGTTACATTTCGGTATCATCTCTCTCTAACTCTCTTTCACACATGCTGTTGGACATACTGTATGTTCAGTAGCTCTACCAATGCAATTGAGAGATGCACAGACTCGCTATTTCAGTTAGGCATTTTAACCATATTGTCGCTATATCTGTTGTTACACACATCTCACTCTTTCTGCTTTGGGTTTCTGCATACATGTATGTGTGTTTGTGTGTGCGTGTGTGTGTGTGTGTGTCTACAAAATATATACAGACTTTGGACCGGTAATTAAGACAACAGATCCAAATGTGATGAAACAAGAGATCTCTAAGCTCACAGCAACTGGCGGTGGTGACGCACCTGAGATGTGCCTGTCAGGGCTCCAGGTGCTGTAATTGATCATTCAAAAGTGTCCAAATATTGATGTAGAACCATAAATCAATTCAAAATGACCTTTTCTCTTTCTCCAGTTGGCTCTGACTGGTGCCCCTGACTCTTCCCATATCTATGTGTTCACCGACGCCTTAGCCAAAGACATTCATCTCAAGGACACCATTGTTGCACTTATCAGGAGCACAAAGTCAACAGTAAGTAGCCTAACAGCCGAGCACATACTGGCCACTGTTACCTTAATACATTTCCAGATAGGGCAGGAATCATGTAATTTCATTTCCTTTCCTTACATACTGGCGGCTTGTTCAAATAAATCAGTTTACAATGTCTTAACGTATCCTCCGCTATCTACAGGTGTCGTTCTTTATGACGGGGGCAAGTAAGAGGCGCCGTCGTTCTGTCAGTGCTCCCTCCTTTAACGACTACAGGGACTTGGCTCTGGCCTCTGGTGGACAGGCCATTGAGGTGTCCAAGAAGCAACTGCCAGAAGCCACCAATGTCATCTTGGACACCTCCACCTCCGCCCTGGTAAGGTCACAGTAAGGTGTTAAGTTCTATCTACCCATCTCTGTCCGTCACACACAAATTAGATGTATTATTATGATTTAGTCTACAGTCAAAACGTTTGAGCAGTTAAGCAGTTTACATGTCCTCGCTGTGCCTCTCTCTCCTCAGGTGACAGTTCTCCAGCGAGCGAGAAATCCTGGAAAGCAAGAGACCTTCCCCTTCCTGTTAGATGATTCTCTCAAGAACATCACTCTTTACATCACAGGAACGGCCATTAGCTTCACGCTCACCAACCCTGCCGGTAAAAAATAACCGACATGCGCTTTCTTTGCTACAAGTTGGCATTTTTACCCCTCTACAATATTTACAGTGTTGATTAAAGAATAATACACATTACATTAGCCCTACCAACAGTTTCAAGTGTTAATGTGAGAGTCTTTTTGCACGAACAATGCCTTTATATGGTGATAATATACAGTATGTTATTCACTCTAAGGTGTAACTCAGAGTCACAATGAAGTTAATGGTAAGCTGGGGACCATTCAGACAGTGGGCAACCTGAGAAGAGTTCAACTCTACTCTGACAAGTGGGCTGGAAACTGGCAGGTCAACATCAACTCCAACCAGCCCTACACGCTTAAAGTCACAGGTCAGATAGCTGTTGGTGGTCTCACATAATGTAATCTTTATGTTGATAACACACTCCGCAAATGAGAACACTTTTGGACTTTGTTCTCTTATGCACATGTATTTCTATACTTCATTCCTTCCGACTTATAAGGAACATGTCAGACGCAGCAACAATTTAAGAACAATTTGAAATGTGCTCTTTTGTGTGTATGTTTGCATTTCCAGGTCAGAGTACTATCACCTTTATCTATGACTTTGTGGTGGAATTCCAGGGGCCTCATCCAGGTTATGCAATAATTACTGGACGCCCACAAGCAGGTGTGCAATTAAGCTGTAGTGTGATACTGCCATAATGTAACTTGCTGTAAATTATACCGATGTACTATGGTCTACTGCAATAAGTAATACAGCACAAGTCTGCCATCAATTGGCCCACACCACCCTTAGTATTTTCATCTTGTCTGAGCCTTGCATCATTTCCTTATTAATACATGATATGATTCACCTAAAAGAGAATCATAAGGCCTATGTATAAATTAGTATTAAAATCTATCTGTTTTAGTTTAAGTCAAGTATAAGTTAATCGCTGACTAATCTAAGGGTTAAACATTTACAAAGCATCATTAAAAATACCATAGTGAAGTGAATCACCACAGATTATAAATGCCAAGCGACATATCCTAAATGACACCACCACTTAGGCTCACTATAAAGTGGGGGCAGGAGTTTATTACACAAAATTCTAACTTTCTTTACACCTAGTGACAATGAATGTAGTGTAAATATGGATGTTGTTGTGAAGGAACTAATTTTGACAAGCGTAATCTCTAATTACTCAAAATAATTGATTAACAGCATAGTTTATAGAATTGTTGTATAAAAGCAAGATCGCATTTAAGGTTGCTGTGTCGTGGCCATATCAGCCCGGCTTTGACTCGGCCAGTCTCGTGCCACATATATTAGGCCACAAAAGCAGTGGTGTGATATTCCCTAAATATATTCAAATAATCATACAGTGCATTGTAATGCAGTATTATACTGGACACATTTCTTTCACCCCATTTATAAACAAGTAAATTACAAGAATATGAGATTTTCCCCTCTATTTTTTCCCCTCTACCTCCTTTCACTCTTCTTACATCCAGGCCAGCCTGCCAATTTGTTGGTATCTATAATGGGTAGGAAGGGTCCCTCCTCTGTGACAATGGGTGAAATTGGCTTGGCAACCGTATCTGGGACTGAGGCTGTAAGCAAGGGCACAACTACTAACATGGGCAATGGAGACATCCTGGTTAAAGTCACTAAAGTTCCAGAAGGCGAGTTTGTTGTCTCACTGAAAGGAACTGACACAGTGTCAAACAGTCAATTTCAGAGGCAGAGCACCACCCAGATGTCTGTGTCCATTGTGATCATTCAGGTCAGTTTCTTTTCATGTTTTTTTTAAATGAAAGATACATTGCCAGATAAAGATTTACATTTGATTTTAGTGATATACTGTAGATTTCAAAATCAGTTTGGTTCAGGAACATACTGACTACCACACTCATTCCTCTCCAATCCACAGGCAGTGGTAGACAAGAGTGTGGAACCTGGACAAGTGTTTTCACTCCCCTTTAGTGTGATAACCCAAGGCTCTGGGGATGTATACTCCATCAATGCCCGAAATGACAAAGATTTCCCAATGACCTTTCCACCAACGTGAGTTTATCCAGTCCTAAGCATGCATGTTATTTAACATCTTATGCTTGTGTACCTCTTCTGGGAGAAATGTACCCAGGAGTTTCAAAAAAGTGCACAAGGCCAGGGGAAGTTGAGACATGCTTACACACCCGCTGTCAGCAACCCTCTTCTGCTTATACAGGAGAGGTGTTGCCAAACCCCATAGGCAAAATTATTTCAAATAAATTATAATTGCAGCCTGTGTTTAACATGTACTGTAGAGGGCAGATGCCACACATTCTTACAGAACTTTTTTACACATTCTAAACCTGAATCAATCACCAATACTTCATGCTGATTGGTCTGTACCACTGGTGGTTCGGCCACGAGCACAAAGCAAATCCAGCTGCCTCGCAAGGTAATACTGTGTATGCAATGTACAACAAAATGTGCAATTTAATCTCTTTTCTCTGTTATATCTTAGTCTCACTTTGACAAGTGGCCAATATGCTAATGCTACACTGAAAATGACGCCACCTGCCAACACAGAATCAGGAACTGATGCCACTCTGACTATTGAAGTAAAATCATCCCGTGGTGCCAATTCAAACTATGCTGTCCTAAGGGTCTCTGTTGTTAAGAAGGTAACCTACAAGTTGCTCTAGCAATAAAAGTAGCCTCAACTGAGCCTCAACATTTTATACAGTTACTGGCTATAACTAGGCTACTGTAAAAGGAAGACTTTTACTCACACACAACGATCTCTGCCATTTCTCTTGTCTGTCATCTACACAGATTACAGATTTTATTCAGCCACTGTGTGAAGTGGTTAGTGTACAAGCTGAAGATTGCTTGCAGGACACATCACAGTGTGGACTCTTCCAGTGGGAACTCTCAGCCAACCTCACAGACGGCAATGGCACCGGCATTGAGAGAATTTCCCTGAGCGTGGGGAATGGCACCCTTGAACACACCAGCCTGAGCAGTCCCATCATTCAAACAACCTACAATGCGTCCTGTTGTTCAAAGATAGTGGAGTTTGTTGCTGTTGATAAAGTGGGAAATGTGGGCAAGTGCTACCATTCCATTATTACTTCAAGTGGACCTCCAGCTATAACTCTGTCCCTACCACTGTGGTTATTTTTAGTTTCTGCCTTAATGGTTAGGCCTTGAGGGCTTAATATGAATACAAATAAATAAATCCTTCTTTCTTGATAACAAGAACACTGATTTCATCTTAATGTGATGCGAATGAAAGCACATACAGTACTGTATAATCCCTTCCTGAAATAAAGGAATAACTGGAATCATGTCATAATATTTTTCCCTCTTGTGCCTACTGGCCTGCATTAATTGCAGTTTTACCAATCAATTCTACAGAATAAGGTTAGAAATCATAGATACCATACATACTTTCCATGTTAGATATTTGATGCAAATTGTACTGCGTTTGTGTTAAAATATTTGGTAAGATATACACAGGTTTCTATAGGTGTATAAATGCCATTTCCAACAAATCATTACAAAATTAAACTTTTCTACAAGCGAATATTAGCATTTTTTTTTATTTTGTCGTAGAAACAAAAAGACTACAATAAATCACATAAGAATAAAAGGCAATGTAAGGACACGGTTTTCTAAAATATTTGTACAATAAAAAATAAAATCCACAATGATAATTAAAATTCCACTATACATTTTTGTAGTGCATTCTTTCAGAAAGAATGCAGCCAATAAGATGATAAAACAGTTAAGGCATAAGCATTGGTCATCATTTTTACATAATGTTGATCTGAAAACATTTTTGTATACAAGTATATTTTACACGTTATTACCATATCATTTGTAAGATATCACATAAGAAAAATGGCACAATCAGCAAATTCAAATATTTACATTTCCCCTAACACAAGGTAGAAATTACTTAAAATACACCAATACACTTGTATGCACCCTATATGAACTGATGTTGCCTACATTCATACCCTAAAAACAAGTGATTTGCCATCTCACAACATTGTCAAGAGATTCCCACTATAAGATGGTCATTTGAATTCAGGGACTAATTTGCACATTTATTGACCATCACTGTACATCTTAATGGCACAAGTGTTATATTTAAAAAACATGTAGGCCTACATGCTTTTCAGAAAAGGTCTTACAGTTACAATTATGGAGAAGAAAAAAAATCACAAAGGATCTTTTTATATATATATATATATGGTCTCTACAGTGCAACCATACTGAACCAAGATGTCACAATCAATTGCTTGTCCATCAGAAAAAACTGGTACATAAGATTCACCTTAATAATGAGATCCGCTGTGCAGCTATACAGAGTACAACAAAGATATCAGATTCGGTGTGCCACTGAGCCAACTCCAGTCTCCAGGGAACCAAAGAGTTCCACTACTGATGTGAAAGGACCGTGGGGTGGTAAATGGTGTACATTGTCCTGTCTCTACATCCTTGCTGTAATGTTTCTATCAACAGTTGATATGTATATATTTAAAAACAAAGTGGTACATCTGTCCCACACAGAAGGGGCTATATTAGCATTTGACTTTATGTACATTTCTCAAATGCTTCTTTAGGTGACCGGACTGTGTGAATTTCTTGGGGCAGTGAGAGCAGATGCATGGTTTCTCTCCTGTGTGGATCATCTTGTGCCTTTTAAGATTGTTAAAGTCCAAGAACCCCTTACCACAAAACTGACACCAGTGCCTCTTTTCCCCGTTGTGCCACCTCAAGTGCATGTTGAGTTCAACTCTCCTCTTGAAACGCTTCTCACAGAGGTTACAAGGGAATGGTTTCTCCCCTGTGTGTACCCGTTCATGGGCTTCAGCATCTCGTTTTGTGAAGAATCCCTTACTGCAATACTGACAAGAGAAGGGTCTAATTTTAGCATGTACCATCTGGAGGTGTTTAGTGAGGCCAAAACTGTACACAAAGCCCTTGCCACACTGCTGACAAATGTGGATCCTGCCATTGCGGTGTACCCTGCCATGCCTCTTAAGGCACATGGAGTCTGGGAATATCTTCCCACACAGGTGGCAGGAGAATGGGTGACTTCTGATGTGGAGGCTGACGTGTTTTTCCAATTCAGCAGAGTTGCTAAGGATACAACCACACTCTCCACACTGGTTCTTAAGCAGACGCCAACCAATGACGGATAATGGCTGTAATGGTGATACCATAGGTGGCGCTTTGACAGGTATGGGGTATTGAGAGACACTTGGGCCATAGACATTTCTGCGAGAGGAATAGGATCGCGTTTTTGGACCATAAATGGGTATTACCTTCTGGGACTGATTTTGGGAGGTGGGAGATTGGGTTATGCGGAAGCGTGGGCTAGTGCTTCGGGCTTGCCGTTTGGGAGTTTTGACCTGAGTTTGGTTCTTTTGGGAGTTTGGAGATTGGGGTATGCGGAAGCGTGGGCTAGTGCTTCGGGCTTGAAGTTTGGGAGTTTTTACACGAGTTTGGTTCTGAGGTCTTGGCTCTGTCTTTGTAGGGAGGGATGATGTTCTCACCCTTGTCAGTTGTGATTTTTTTGCTACCACTATAGGTGGGATCCAAACCGCTTTTGATTTAGCCATCTTTTGGTTCTCATGGCTAGCAAGGTTCTTTGTTGATGGACTAGCTTCAGCTGAATTGTGTGACTGGTGAGATCGTTTAATTTTAGCCAACGTCTTAGCTTTTGCTGGTTTAGTCAGCTTTTTAGAATTTTTCAAATTGATATTTTTAGTACTTGTACTACCTGGAATTACTCTAGGTTTCTTTGCAGGAGTGGCATCATTAGACCTTTTAGATCCATGGCCATCTTCATCTATTTTGTGCCTTTTAGCATAGAAAGTTGGTTCACAATTTGCCTTTTCGGGTTTTCTTAGACTAACAGAAATGTGTTCATTAGTCTTAACTTCCGTACTAGGGCCATCTTTAATTAATCTACATCTCCTAGGATGAACAGAGTAGTGCTCAGTCATACTTTCAGAGTCACTAAAGTCGGACACTCTAGCGTTTATGGGTGCATCGTTAGTCTTTCTGGGTTCACTAGTTATGTCTTTGGGAGTTGCACCATTTTTAGCTTTAGATCTAGGTTTCTCTGAACAAACAGTGGGTTCTGGTCCTGTATCTATATTTTTGGTCTTCAAGGGTGATCTTGAGAGTTGGCGGAGCCGAGCTATGACAGAATCTTGATGCAACTGACTGGTACTGGTTGCTTGGCCAATTGCTCTGGTACCTACAGCATCATTGGGAAGTACCTGAAAATGTAAAGCACATAAGTTATAAGCATGCAAGTTTTGCATTAATAACATTTTAGGTTACTTTTAATGACTTAGTATTTCCCAATCATTTCACATTACGATACACTTCACTAATATAATGTACACTACATGGCTAAATGCATTAGGACACACAAACATCACACCCATATGAGCTTGTTAGCTATTTCAAAACCATGTGCATCAATATGGAGTGGGACACCCCTTTGCAGCAATAAAAGCCTCCACTCTTTCTAGAGGGTTTTCCGCTACATTTTGGAACATACAGACACAAGCACGTCAGGCACTGATGTTGGGCAATGGGTTCTGGCTTACAGTCACTATCCAATTCATCCCAAAGGTGTTTGACTTTGGGCTCTGTACAAGCCTATTTTACAGTCAACACCAGATTTAATTTAAAGGACCTTATTTGTGCATATGGGGCACTGTCGTGCTAAAACAGAAAAAGGCCCTCCTCCAACTATTGCCAAAAACTGGAAGCACAATATTTTCTAGAATATCATTGCATGTGGTAGCACGAGAATTTCCCCTTTACTGGATTCCCAAGTGAGGATCAGGAACCATGAAAAAATAACCCCAAACCATTATCCCTCCTTCACAAAAAAATACAAATAGTTTGTACTATGCATTTAGGCTCGTAACATTCTCCTGGCATCCACCAAACCCAGAGTTGTCAGACAGACTGCCTGATGATAAAGCATGATTTATCACTCAAGAGTCATACGTTTGGCCATGTATTCTCTCTATTGCACACACACACACACACACCCACCCACACCTACCGTTTTTTGGATGTCAGCTACAGGTGACACAGCCAACTGTGCCAAAAACTGAGTTTTAGTCATTCCCAAGTGAGGATCAGATGTTTCCTTAGAAAAAGAGGTCAGCTTTACAACAGATACTTCCTCTTGTAATACTGTTGGTTCCATTGGTGGTGTAGAAGCTTGCATACATTTCGTGAGAGGTAACTTTGATTGACCATTTGTCACTTCAGGTAATGAACTCAAATTAGAACCTGGGTAATTGACTTGGGTGGGTACAGCTGAGATCTTGATTGGAGCAAATGTTTTTCCACATTTAACAGATGACTCATTCAATTCAGATAGATTTTCAGATGATAAATTTGACGTCTTTGAGTAAGGAACACTTTCCTTCACAGATGGCTCACAAGTGGGAACTTGTTGATTAATGATGGTAGGTGCTTTAAAAGCCGAATTAATTTTGGCAGCTATAGCTGGGGCAGTTCCTCTTGTAGATGCAGTGAACAGATTAGGTGGTTTGACTGGTTTCTCTTGGGTCTGACTATGCACAGTACTGGGGTTGGTTTCAGTTTTAGACGAAGGTGGGGACACTTGTTCTGAAGTAATGGGCAGCTTTAGCAACAGGACTACTGGATATGTTTTATTGTGGAAAAAAGATGACGCATCTGGTGACAAATATACATGTGCCAGCTCCGGGGAAATCATATTTTTTAAACTGGAACAGGCGGACAAAGCGGTCACCTTATAATCTGTGCCATATGACCCCAAATTGTCACATATATCTAAACTCTGTGACAATGGTATTGTTGAGTGAACTGATGCAGATGACCGTAATGACAAATCTAGTACTTGGTCTGATGAGCTTTCACACAGTGATGATTCCACTGACTCCTTTGGTTCGGTGACAGCCACATCTGACTGCTGTGATGAAAAGCTTAGCTCTTGGTCTGATGCCCCTTCAGACAACAGTGTCGATTCCACTGATGCTGTTGGTTTGGTGACAGCAACATCCGACTGCTGTGATGAAAAACTAATCTGTTGGTCTGATGCCTTTAGAGACACTGGGATTGATGGTTCAAGTGGTTCTGTTGGTTTAGTGACAGTAACATCCAACTGCTGTGATGAAAAACTAATCTGCTGGTCTGAGGCCTTTAGAGACACTGGTATTGATGGTTCAAGTGGTTCTGTTGGTTTAGTGACAGTAACATCCAACTGCTGTGATGAAAAACTAATCTGCTGGTC